>CM056201.1:83593262-83655762 GCA_029692085.1 Gymnothorax javanicus
TCATTATTAAGGAGCTGCATGTGTAGCGCATTATTAGCATCTTACGCTCTGGCTCCGACGACCAAACCGTTGACATCAGGCCTTATCGGGGCGCACATCTGTAAGTCGTTCTCATTTCTCATGTGTTCTTTACATTGACTGTGAAAACATTACGTGAAGAGTTCCACATGCCTGCAAGCAGAGGAGCTGCATCGTCGGCAATGGGAAGGGGGGCAAGTTTTAATAAAAACAAAAAATGTTACACTGTTTCTTTGTTTCCAAGTCGAAAACCCAATCGAAGACCTGCGTGCAAAAAGTACCCAAGTCACAAAATAACACTTTTGAAATTTTGGGCGTCAAAGTTTTAAAAAACATGTTGCAGATAATTTTTTTTTTTTTTAATGCCAGTGTACTATGGAGCCCATTATTGTTTCCAGGGGCCATTGAGAGCTGACAAACCCTTTTTTTTGAGGAAAAATGCTATTGTATCATGAAGTTAATAAGAAAATTCATTTTGGACTTAACTCATTCCCTATGGCAAACTGCTGCCAACGGCGCGGCGAATTCTACCATTCCCTATGGTAAGCCGGTGCCAGCAGCGTGGATGACCATTCGCAGTCCGATGAAAACATAAAATCAGTTGATGATCGCAGTCATGGGCCACCTGTACTTCAATACTTTATATTGTGTACTTTTCAGGAAAAGTATTCCGTACAAACGCAACAATTTTATATAAAAGTATTTCGTAGGGAGTGAGTTAAGTACTTTTTGCACCCAGGTCTTCCATTCTTATGAAGAGGGGGAAGTGGTGATACAGGCTTTGTCTAGAGTGATCCGAATTCAAGCTGCAGGACTGAACTGGATGCACAATGCCTCCACTGGGGGGGGGAAGAAAAACACGTCAATCTTGACAGGAATTTAGACTTTCATGTCACATGTATTTAAACTCATCATCTGTTTTTCTGTCATTTTTTGGGAAGCCTGAAAAAATTGCTAATGAGGTGAAGCAGTTCTACACGTCTAGATTGGCCAATGGGGGAGTATAATCTCACTTGTCAAGCAATTAGCAACTAAAAACAAGCTCATATTTTTGGCAAAAGAAAAATATACAGTATAAGTTGAAGTTACATAACATGATTAAAGCTTCAGTTCAGCCTTCATTTATTACAATGTTTGAGCTTTGAGCCTGCTCAGTGATGCTCGTCATTCAAGCCAATTATCGCGGGGCGACTGGTGGACCTGTTGCTGTTTGGCACGACGCCTAAACAGGTTGGCACAGGCCCAAGGACGATCCCAAAGTATGCCTCTGAGTGCCAGATGCAGCATTGTCCGCTGCCGCCACAAATGCCACTGATACCGCAACTCCGCATTTCCCTATTCCCCCTCAGCTGTTCCCGCGTCTCTCATCGGATGCTAAACTGCTGTAAACACTTTCCGGCAAACTGCGAAGTGCAAACAGGCAATGTGTTGGCAAATAATGTGTGTGTGCGTGTGTGAGTGTGTGTGTGTGTGTGTGTGTGTGTGGTGGTGGAGGGATGGGGGGGAATGGCACACTGCCAACTCGAAGCGTGCTGATCCGACAAACGCCGGCGCTAGCTCCGGTGCTCATCGGAACACTCACGATGGGGTGTTTTGCTGAAGCAGAAAATCCAGGTTTGGATAGTAGATGTCTACCTCGGAATTTTGTTCCGACGATGATGAATTAGCTAATTAGCACAACCGTTCAGCCAATGACACAAAGCTAATTAGTGAAAGTAGCTAGCTTAGTTCATGGACTTTACACCGCTGGTGGGTTTGGGGGGGCGGGGGCTTCTAGCAAATCTTAACTCTTTAAAATAACTCAGATACGCAAACAGAGATGCGTCTCAAAGTGGGGCGTGGGGTTGGAAGCGGAAGGAAATGTTGAATTGTACAAATGCTCTACAGGGTTTTTTTTGGCGAACAACTCTTGGTTGAATAAAAAAAAAAAAATTACGATCTTCAAAATGGACCCCATGCCCTGTATCTTTAGCCCCCTCCCAGCTGGCCCACATCATACAACCCCAGTCCTCCTTACTTCAAAGTAACTTTAATACAGTAAAGATTAGACCACACTTAACCCCTAATGAGCCTTATGGAGAGGCAGCATAAAAGGTTTCTTAACTGCAGTTTTTATTTGATGGCTTCAATGTGAGCAGAGAGGGAGGAGAGAGTGAGTGAGTGGGGGAGGAGGAGGGTAACAGTTTGATGGCTTCCTGTATAGACGGAAACCCCGAGTTAAATTCGCCCGCTGTTCACGCCGACAGCCTCCGCCAACACCACCTAGCACTCCACTCCCCTTATTCTTCCTTTTCTTCCCCCTTTTTCTTTTTTTTTCCTCACCAAAATAGGGCAAGGTAACTTCCAAGTCCTTCCTAAGGGACTGGTGTGATATTTAACTACAGATACAGTGGCATTTACTAATTTTATACGCGCAGAATTCATGTCAGATTTTCATCCGGCGAGAGGGGCAGAGGTGGAGAGACCGGCGTCCGTTGTGTACGCTCTGATATTATGTGAACTCTTCGCCCGCGATGCCGCCTGTGACACATGTCGCGTTATTTCGTCTATAACGCTGACTATTCGGCTCCACGTCGCAATTAAGCGCAGACACCTCGCGCCACTGGGGATCGGGAGACCCGTACGGACCAATCAACTTGCCCGCGCACCTCGCCTGATAAAACAAATCGGTCGATGAGCGCGTGCATGATTTAGAGGCCAACGGCGGCGCAGCAGCTCTGACAGGCGACGCTAAATGCTAAACGCCTCACTTGCATGTCATGGAAACAAACTGGTTCCAGCTGACTTGGCCCAGGCTGGGCATGGTGGCATCCATTTTGGATCTTAAGTGATGACCAGCAACTTTTGTTTTTCCATTTGGTGTGACCTACACAAGGTAGGAGGTGAAATTCCAAAAAAAAGGAGTTAAAAGGAAAGGAAAGTTTTATATCTGAAAAAAATTCAAATCATCCCTTCACACACACTTCAATCCGTTATCCACTTCCACTTCCCTGGTCCTCACTCAGTACAGAACTGGCAGAAACACAATAGTGACTTTTAAAAAAATGGGTTCAAAGGATTGACCCTGAAGGAGCTTTAATCAAATTGCAGCAATATTGTACTCCCACCTCTTCCCCACTTCAACCAGTAAGCCTCTTAGGGACACACAAGCGATGAGCGCACCCATACCTGGAGTTAAACATTATCCCCTGTCCCCTCACCCAATGGAGGCCAGCTTTAAAATAAAAAAAAAGAAAAATCACATCCACTTCTATTTGGAGCATGGAGATAAAACCAAACGGGATGTGATTCCGTCTCCTGATTCAATAAAATAATTAAGTCTCCATCTGCATGGCTATTAATCAGAGAGTTTAACATATTATACGCCTGAAAAAAAAAACTGCAGCCATCTTATCCACTATTCAATGGTTGGAGCGCGCTACTTTTATCTCTGAAAAACTTGCTGATGCGTACTTCTCTGCTTTTCTGTCTTTTTTTTTTTTAGAAATATGTATTTTAACAGGGAAAGAAAATCACGCTTTAATTTGATGTTTAGGCTGAAAGAGCCCTGCCGGTTAATGCAGAGATGCTGGATTGGATCAGAGGAATAGTGCCGTCGTCAGCACATCTTTATTTCTGCTTCTGATTAGAATTAGTTTGGCCAAATCCCTGCAGCTTATTAGACACACAGGCCTAATAATGGCTTTACTAACACACACATATTGCATTGTTCTGGGGCAATTTAAAATGGTGTTACTTATTAAGCCACTTAGGACACCAACCATCACTTTGTACCACAAGGGCAGTGTTTTTCCACTAGAGAGATAAGTTGAATAATCAAGAATTGGAATGAAGTTAAAAAGCGTTTATTTTCAGTGTCGATGCTTTGCAATTGGAAATTTAGCATTGTATTGATCTGCATTAATGAATATAACGACAGCATAGCCAATGAAAGCAATAACTTCATATCATGCACAGAACAACTGTTAGGAGGAAGATAGTCCCATAATCATTTTTTGAACATGCTGAGATGTTTCAGAACATGTGTAATATTATCTTGCCTCCTAACAGTAAAATACACTGTAAACTCAGATAGTGTGGCAAACTCAAATGTTTTGTGGAAACCTATTACCTCAAAAAAATTATGCAAGTCAACTTAATTGCATTTTGTCGACGGTACTTAAAGAACCTAATGTAAAAGTTATGTTACCATGTTTGTAAGTGCTCTGAACACAAGATTACCAAGTTGGCTTACACAATTGTTTTGAGGTCGTCAGTTTCCACAAAACAATTGAGCGCATCACACTATCTGGGGATTACAGTATACTCAGGTTCAAATTACCAAAATAAACCAAAACCCCAAAATAAAAATAAATAAATAAATAAAAATAACAACAACAACAACAACAACAACATCGATAATAATAATAATAATAATAAGCAATAGTTAGGCTGAAAATCATAAAATCACCTAATGAAGTAACAAACTTGTCTTGTCTCATCAATAAAAGAATTATTTTAATTCATATCTGAGCTCTCTGTTCCCACAGCCACCTTATTAAATCCACATTTCGAAGGAGAGCATTTCTCACCCCCAAACAAAGAAATGGAAACACTTACAACCCACCCTTCCCAAAAATATTTTTTACAGGTTCAAGGGTGTCAAATCGGGGCTGGAAAAAACGAGGCGGAACAGAGCCTGACGACGGGCAGGGCCGCTCCAGCCGCCGATGGATGAGACATTTGGCAGCTTCTGAGAGATAAAATATGGAGCGTTAATTCAGGTCCTGACACATCGCTGCTTCTCTCCCACCCCCCTTCTCTCACTAACAAATAGACATGCAAAGCCAAGAGGTTAACAAGGCGTGTGATCAAAATTTAACGGTTAAATTTTGTTTCCCTGCTCAAGAATTAATCAATGCTATTTCATTTACTGTAGGCGTCGATGCTTTAAATTCAATGACAAATTCACTTTGTGTATAAATTAATAACTGCACTTTTCACCCGCACACTGACACACACACACACACACACACACTAAATCCTGCCCTGCTCCAAATAAACCACAAAATATTTATTCGTTCTCTGTTCTCCTTTCACATTTTGTGGCCAATTCATGCCATCCTCCTCTATTAGGGACCTCTTTCATGTTTCCTTGAGGCTGACTCGTCAAATTCAACTCGAATCAATTTTTTTTTTCACTTTGCCCCTTTGGAAAGCAGGGCTTGTGGGATGTGTTTCTCAGACCAAAGATTTTTTTTTTACTTTAGAAATGTCACTGATTCTCTCTGATTTGAGCTTGCAGAATGTGAGCAGAACAAAGGCTTTGCGGAAAGCTTGAAAAAACTACATGACATTTCTTAATTTACATAATATAATTCATTTTGATGCTACTATATGCCAGTGGTTCATACTGAATACGTGAACTGTGTTCACATTTTACAGGCCACTTACTTATGGGGCTATTATTGTAAATCATAAATCATGAAATAGGAATTTAAATATGAACCTTACAAGAATAATATAAGATCAACAAATAATTTTTGTATTGTAACAACAAAATAATTGCCCTACAAATATGCTTTTTTGCTCCCAAACAAATCTCTACCAAACAGGTAAACATATTATAATTACACTTTAATTTGTTAGCACCACTGGCCTAGCATCAGATGAAGAACGCACCTTTGGCACACTAACCTTTAAACAATATTTCCTATTGAAGAAATTGACAGAATAACGTGGATCAATAAATATAGTTATTTTTCTTTTTTGCTGTCACAAATGATTGTCAATAAACTCCTGCTGGGTAAAAACTTTGATAGAATTTGTGGTATTTTATTGTGGGAAATAAATCAAGCAAGGATTATTCAATAACTGCGCAAATTAATAAGCTGAATAGTTAATTTTGAATGAAAGAAACTGTAACTTACAGATGACACAATGATATCAGGTCTGCTTCTCCTTTAATGGCACGCTATTCAATAAGCTGCAAGTCTGACTCTGGACCATGTTGACCACAGATTTTTTTTTTCTTTATAATTTTAATATTTTTTTTGTTAGCTGCACTCAAATACCAACAGCGTACAGAAAGGAAAGTGATTTGATTTCACATGGGCATGAAGGGGTTATAAATAAGCCATCTTACTGGATTGTATGCATATCTTGCCAAACTGTAAAAACATCTTGTACCCACTATGAAACCCACACAAACCGAATCGATTAGAAGAGCACAAACAAGCTGTGACTGGCTGGTGAAATACAGGCCTTAGTAATACTAAATGGGTCGGAGAAATCTGTGAAAATTAAAAACTATTCACAAACATATTTGCACATGTAGCAGCAAAAAGAGCTTTTAAAATCCTAATATGAAGACCAGCATATCCCCCCTTACCGGGTAATGCAAAAATACTGACTAGTCAAGTGAATTTGAAAACTGGTAAAATTCTCCTCCGTCCCAATCAATGCAATCAAACAATATTTGCAAAGTCATCATTTAAGTTCATAACACATTAAAAATGACCAATCTTATTTAATTTGTGCATGGTTCATATTTACATATTTAATAATTCATGACACAATGATAACCCCATTCCATACATTTATAGAGCCTTGCACTTAAAAACAAGTCTAGAAAACATTTTGTGGAAAAAAATATATATAAAAGGACGTGTTAACCAAGTTAATTTGTTACATTTTTTTGAACAAGATGGCATGTCTTTGGTGCAAAAAAAAAAAAAGCCAAAAGAGAGCAGTTTAACCTTGCTGTCCATTCTTCTTTTCAGCTGTAGTGATTTTCACACTGGACCAGTAGGGTCTGAACCCTTCACATCAGACAGAGAGAAAAGCAGCTGGTTTATCTATTACAGTAGATCGATATGGGGAACTCCAGGCATAAGGGCTAAAGACAAGAGTTTGACACAGGGTTGAAAGAAGAGGGAAGCCAGTGGGAGGTGAGCACCTCACAAAACATCCCACTGGTTTGCAGCAGCATCACCTCCAACCATCTCATGCAATAATCTTTAAACCTTGCCCATTTGAAATTAATGCACTGGTTAGCTTTTTCATCATAAACATGCTTTGGTGCATTAATTTTATCAAGTCTATATTGATTTTTTAGTTGCCATAAAGCGGTTGTCACCAGCCCGGTTTCCGGATTTCTACCACTCTATGGGCTTTCACTCCAACCCTAACAAAGCTCTTGTTTTTGAGTGAGGTTTGATCTTGTTGAGCCACTTATTAGTAGAGTCAGGAGTGCTACAGTAACTAAGGGCTGGAGAGAAAACCTCCAGAAGGGTAGATCTCTGGTGGCAGAGTTGGGAAACACCGTCCCAGAGTTTTGGAGAGGAAAATACACAAATAGTGGAGATCAAAGCCCGGGTCCTAAACACCTGTGGTCTCCTCATGCAGGACTGGAGACAGAGGGAACCCCTGGAGGGGACCGGAGGTGGAAGGAGCCAGAAAGCAAAAGTTCAGCAGGGCGTTTCTTCCACACAATATCTCAGCCAGCTGATCTCACTAATGAGTTCCACGTCCTGGATGAAGAGCTGCGCTGATACATACGACTCATACGAAATTCTGGGGCGGATGCTCTGCTTACAACTTCAACTGCTGTCCTCAATCTATAATCTCCGGCTCCCTGGAGACTCCCTTCCGCATTCTGCTTACGGTAAAAAGAACGCTTTAAGGACGAGAGGGGAAAAGATAAAACAAAAAATACCATAAATAAAAAAATAAAGCAATAAAAAACAGGCCGTTCTTCATAAATCTTAGATGACAAAATATTGACTGAATGTGTTTAAAGCTAAACAAGAATATCCATGCCCCACAGAAGTGAACATGCACATTGCTAATTATTTATGACACGTTTGGCTGCAAGAATCCAAGCGGTGTTTTGGAATAGTAATGAGTTCTGTTTTACAGTAATCTACTGGGGCAGTCCTACTCTGTATAAGCCCAGAGCACTGTCTCATTGTTTTTGCTGAAGAATATTAATATCTGAGCGAAACTTTCCAGATCAGGGCATTTGATTCTTTGAGACGCCCATGTAATATTACGGCCCATTGGTCTCAACTCTTGCAACTTCTCAAAGTACCTCTTCTGTCGGAGTAGGGGGAGGAGCTAACAGAGTCCCAGCTGGAGCAAAATTTGTATCTTTCTACCAAGTTTCCATCTAATGTCCGATCAGAAGAAAAGCCCTTAACTTAAACTTTCTTTGGCTAACTTCTAAAACAAATGCTAATTATCTTTTTTTTTTGACAAGCTTTGTTGAAGAGTATGGGAGAAGAACAATGGCCATATTTTAACAATCTAAGTGCATTGTCTAAAGTGCATGGCATAAGTGCATTTAGGGCATGTCCAAGTCCATTTTTGGTAGTTTGATGGCTGGTAATCTGAGCGCAAAGTAAGGCGCATGGTTCACAATCGTCGCGTTTAATTTGTTCATTAATTATTAGCATGTTTTGGGCGTAACATGAAATAAACCAATCAGAGTGTCATTTCCCATTGCCATAAAAAGCCAGATGGACTTGCTCCTTTGCAAATTGCCATTATAGGGGCAGATTTGCTGAGGAGCAAAAAAAAAAAAAAACACTCAATTCTGCAGAGGAAACGGGTCAGTTTGTGCGCAATTTGAAAGCACAAGCAAAAGGTTGCTTAAAGTATGAAAACCTGATCACAGTGATCTCCAAAAATGTAAAAAATTTATATATTTTGTGAAATATTGTTCCGATTTGTTTCAATGAAATCCAGATATTGAAAATCATCATAGTGAATCCCCGAGGCCGCATTTGAACTTTACATTACATTACAATAAACTTGTGCATAAAACAAGCAAACGTAAAAATAAGGTTTTAATTCAGAGTCGCTGGAAAAAAAAATAATATGCTGGTCCCCACCCACCGAAAGACACAGAAATGAGACAGGAAAACAGCCAGCGAGAAAAAAATGAAAGTAATGTTATTTTGATTTCAGTTGAATAACATCCTACAGGAGAAAAAAGAACTTGCTTCCATTTGGTTGATGATTCCATTTGGAAGATCAAGTCAAATGTATGGAAGAAATATTTAGATTAATTATAGACAACGGTGACAACAAAGTCATCTCTTGCTTTGCTGCTACTTAAAAGTACTGATCTTTGAGGTTGCCTTGTTTATCAGCCATATTGTAAATAGTAATACACACATTTCAAATGAAATGCAGAGTTTTGTATTTGATATTGGAAGCGGTGAATAGGTTGCAGGTATTGTATTAATGGATCAGACAGGATTTAAAATGGATGTTTTCAGATAATTTCGGGTAACTGGTTGACCTGTGCATGACTCTGACTAGACTTATACAAACACCGGAAGAGCATTTTCTGCACTTTCATTTATTTCATTCATTAAAACATTTGTTCTATTACAGTTCATACTCGTGTAATGGAAAGAAACTCTGCGCACTATTTTAGACATTTTAGACATGGTATGCCATGTATTTAATAAATAGGCTAATCATTGTCCCCGAACTGCCATCCTCTGATGGGGGACATTGGTTGCACTAACCATTATGAAATGTATTTTTCCAATATCTTGGCAATAATTTTTCTGATGGTGATGTTTCCATTTTTAACAGTTTGCATGTGCAGGCGCTGCTGCTAGTCCCTGTGTAGAATGTAATACCAGAGTGAACGCGCCTTGTGCACATGGCTATAAATGCACAAAATACTTAAATAATTCATAATACATAATCTTACAATGCTCCCTTAAATTAGCAGTCAAAAATTGGCAATTGACTTTAGACTAGGTTTTTGTTGGTCAATCAGTTGTCTCAAGATAGCAACACATGCCTGACCACACCTCATTTTAAGACCAACATGCCCATGGATGCTCAATTTGTAGCAAGTACATGCGCTATTAATGAAAACTGGGCACTGGACCTTATAATGATAACTGTGTAGGTATTTGGCGTCACTCTGGTGTAAAATAGACTAATTTTACACCAAGACTAATCATGGGATTAATCATCTCTTACAACTAGACGGTCCGGTCGGTTGCGACCGCAAGGGTGTAGACCCCAAAAGCCCGCTTCTCCACTTTTTTGTGCATTATTCGGCCAATACTGTCGCCATGGCAACAGAAATCGATAGGTGCTATAAGTGAAGTATATCACATGTCCATACCAAATATGAAAGTAATCGATCAAAAACTGCAGCCTGTACTGTGTCCACAAGGAAATCTCTATCTTTGGCCACTAATTTGCATATTACTTGGCCAATACTGTCGCCATGGCAACCAAAATCGATAGGTGTCATAAGTGAAGTATAACATATGTACATACCAAATATTAAAGTAATCGGTCAAAAATTGCAGCCTGTAGACAGTCCACAAGAAAGTGTCTATGGAACCAAAATGGACGCGGTCATGTGGCAAAAAATACGCATTAATCCAAATATGAAAGAAATCGGTCAAAATTACAGCCTGTAGACAGTCCACAAGAAAGTGTCTATCCATATGTGGCCACCCAACCATAGTAGCGTCCCAGGGACTACAATCAAGGATGAATGCTGATTCAATCTGGGTCTGAAAGAACCCATCCAGATCCCTTTTCTCACTTGACATTCCTGTCTTCAAGTTGAGATTGTTGGAATTGAAACACAGACATACCCCGGATTTTCCTCCTTGCACTTGCATGAATATTCTAATTACGAAGTATGCATTGGTTAAAAAAAGATTATTTTCTGATTGACACAGCAAAATTTTATTGGAGTGGCTCAAGTCAGAGTTAGCCTGCAAACATAATGTAACATAATGTAATGTACAGTGCACCACAGCAACAGCGAATTGAGCGGTCAGAGTTGCAGGTTTTCTCTGTCAAATATATTTATGGTGTTTATTCATACTCCACAGACGATGGTTGCTGGATAATACTCTATGCGTGGCGTTGTTAGAAGGAGCCCGGGCCACAATTCTCTGCGCATACACACTGAGCTATGTGTTTTGGCTTAGCTAAATCAACTTTGGGTGAAAAACCATGTACTGTCTGTTACATGACAGCGTGATTATTTATACAGTGTATTGACAATAAATTTAAAAATTACATCTGTTGGAACATCTCACAGCTAATTAGGCTAAATAGCAGCTGGACAGTGACATGACTGGGCATAAAAAGTCTTTCAGAAGTAAAGATAGCAAGGGCTTTGTGAAAGACTGCATGGGCAAATAGTTCAACAAATTAAGTAAAATTGCAAGGAATTTGGGGATTTCATCCTCTACGGTACAAAATATCATTAAAGGTTTCAGAGAATCTGGAGAAAGCTGTCAGCAAAGGACAAGGCTGAAAACCAATACTGAGTGGCCCTTATCCTCAGGCCCTCAGGCGGCACTGCATTAAAAACAGACAGAATTCTGTCATGGAAATCACTGCATAGGCTCAGAATCACTTCTGATTGTCAGTAAACACAGTTTGTTGCTGCATCCACAAATGCAAGTTAAAACTCTGCCATGTAAAGATTAAACCATATATTAACAAGATCCAAAAACCCCGCCGCCTTCTCGGGTTCTGACCTCATCTACGATGGACTCAAGCAAAGTTTGAATACTGTCCTTTGGTCTGACCAATCAAAATGTGAAATTCCTTTTGGAAATCAGCTATAGTGGGTCCTCCGGGCTTAAGAGGAAAGAGCCCATCTGGCGTGCCATCGGCGCGCAGTTCAGAAGACAGGATCCGTGATGGTAAGGGGGATGCATTAGTGCACATGGCAACTTCTACATCTGTGAGGACACTACTACTGCTGAATGATAAATACAGGTCTTGGAGAATCATATACTGCCATCCAGACACCCTTTTCAGGGAAGGCCTTGCTTATTTTAGCAAGACAATGCCAAACACCACACTCTGCACGCAGTACAATAACTATTTTCAATGAAATATACAGTTAAAATGATTTGTAAGTCATAGCATTTAATTTTTTTTGCAATTCCACAGCGTCCTAACCTTTTTGGAAGTGGAGTTTTATATATAGATATATAAATATAAAAACGCTGAAGATGCAAGAAAATGTTGTGTAGTTGTGCATAGTCACCATTCCTATGGCTACGGCAGAGGTTGCCTTATTCATGGACAAGGCAAAGGGATATGGCGCCACCTTGGGTAACGTTTACAATGCAGAACATTGGGCTTCGGTCTAGCAATTTGAGTATTTTAGTGCCACTATACCTGGTCCAATTATATTGGAGGGTGTCTAAGTTTGAATCACATCCAAATTTTACCCTACCATTATCCTTGTGATTATTTCACAAAAAAAATCCAGTAACCCTGGCCCTCTAAAGAAGGAAGAAAACCAATAGCTGTCGGCGCTGTTCCTTTGTGCACTGAAGGGGGGGAGGACCTTTTGCATTTGAAATTCAGTGACGCCTGCAGTCCACATAAACGTCAGCAGTTCGCAATGTAGCTTGCTGGGCAAGTTTTGCCCTTTTCATTTTTGAGACTAAATCACACTTGCACTTTAAAATGTTTTTTTGATTGCTGGCATTCTTAAAAAATCATCAAAAAGAAACTCTACATATCAAATTTCAACCTGAAAAGTTGAGTTTTCATTGGATAGGTATTTTAAAAGGAATGCTCCATATTATGATATGATGACAATTAACCCTTTAAGGCCTAATGCAAAAATCCCAGCAGAGAATCATGCTGTCATGTTTACTATAGTAACCTGTATTTGGGCTGAAGCACAGCTTCTCAGCTTTCACGAACAGTTGGAATTTTTTCTATTAGCAAAAACTTACAGTAATTACGGTACTTTCAAAATTACGCGCATATCTGTGTCGGCAACGACACGTTCTTAAAATGCGCACGTGCTGTCCCGGTTTAAATGGGTTAATAGAAGTCAATGAACCAACGCTAAAAAATCTAAGAAGCGCCTGTTGCATTGACTTCTTTTCAATGTCATCTCAAGGCCAGCAAGTAGCCTGGATTGTCCTTTTAACTCACAGGTTCATGTAGACTAAGTATGAAACACTTCTATGCATGTCCATCTTTGTAAAGAATAGCAGACAGGCATCATCACACAGAGAGAAGGACCTTCTATAGAGTCTTATGATCATCACCTTGGTCCTCTGATTCTACAGTTGAAAACCAACTTTGTGATTAGCAAAATGGGGGGATTACCAACTGAAAGGGGATATCAAAGCAATACAGCTAAAGTCTCTCGACTGGGAGGGCAGACGGTCACAGTATGTCCAGATTTTGCTGGCTTTCGTTGAGCACCAACGAACTGATCCATCCATCACTCATTCAGAACGTTTTGATACAGTCTACAGTCAGAATGGGTGAGGGAAGAAAGTGGGTGGCAATGGGAGGGGGAGGGGGAGGGCAGGTGTGTTGGAGGGAGGTTGGGCCAAAACAAATCATCCAATCAGTTTTTGGTGCAAGTCTCCCCTATAACTAGACAGATAACATACTGACACAGTCATGCATGTGCACACACAGTTATGCACACACAAGTACTTACACATGGACACACACACACACACACACACTCATGCCAACACAGAGACCACCCCCCCCCCATATACAGACCGAAAAACACGCAAGTTTACACACACACACACACACACACACTGCAGCTCACACAGTAAATGATGTAACGACTTACGGCCGATGAAAGGCATCTTTAAGGGCCTAATTTATAGTCGTGCTGGCTGTAAAAAAAATGCAATATGACTCTATTCATCTTTGGCTCCTGAATGCTGATTCAATTTCTAAGCGCTTACATTCATGGCAAATACAATAATCATAAACAGCAAGCATTTACATGAATCGCGCTGCCCGAACACATCCTATTAAATTCTGCACAGAGTTATTTTTCTTCAGCCTTGTCTACACACCTCGCTTTTCAGATTAACACCGGTCCGGATCAGAAGAGCTTTTTATCACATGTGCGCGGCTTTGAATAATGCGCTTTCAACGCGGTTTCTCGCCGGAGGAACCTTGTCAAAGATAACATCCATGCGACCGTTGATGAACAAGGCAGATGCGCGCAGTCAAATCGAAAGGAAATAAACCTATTTCGGCGGCGGACGATAAGCCGGAGGAAGCTGAACCGGCCCTATTGTGACAGATGATGCACTTCACATTTAACAGGCTTACGCCGTCGTGTGTCCACACATACAAACAACCCGGTAAGTAGCTTAGAAATCAATGCCCTTTGAGCCGCGAGCGGTTTTTTTCACCCGGGGTGTCTAACAGAGGAGAGCTTAGAGGCGCCTAATCCGTGTTTAATATCAGAGACGGTGGAACTGAGAGGAAAATAAGTCTTCAGATTCCAATTTGCGGCCAATAAAAAATTGAACAGTAATAAAGCACTAATCAAGCTGGTTGTTTACATGGCGATGAATTCTGACCTCAGGATGAGGCGGTGAGTCTCCCAGGGGGAGCAGCGAGGCTGACCCTGTGATCTGCTGGCACGGCAGCCATACTGACAGGCACGCACATGCACACACACACACGCACATACACACAGATAAAAGCGCACACACGCACACACACACACACACACACACACACACACACACAAGCTAGCACACGTACTCACATAAGCATGTGTATGCATAACATACACAAACATATGTACACATACTCAATATCTATAATCACGCACACAAAACCCCACGCATGTAACATACACTAGAAAGCATACATATGAATGCACTCGCGTAACATACATAAAACATAAAAACATACATCACACAAAGTACACACAGTATCACAAATTGCATCCTTACTCACACACCTTTGGCATCACACTTACACGCATCATTACCAGTGTATACTCTCACAGGTCCCATCAGTACGTCCTTAACCTACATGTATCCACACACACTGTAGTCAAAAATGCACTCAACACAAAATGACTAACAAACACGCTGCCCAGACACTGGCCTGGACCCGAGCTGCGAATCAGTCATGAGATCCGTATCGAACGGGATCAGTGTACACACACGAGGATTTGCACATGGTAATGGTGAGCGATGAAGAAGTTTAGATAAAAATGATTCAATACTCAGCTTAACAATCAGTCCTCAGGATTCTGTTTTCATGTTCAGCATGTAATGCAAGAAAATGTATAAGCACAATGCCAATTCATCTTATCTCTGAAACTCACACCTTTTTAAACTGAACTGCAGAGTTACACTTAAAAATACAGACACAACACTTTTGCAAGACAACAGTTAATCCAGTCATTTAAGACACATTAGCTTGGATGTGATAGAGAACTGGATAAATTTTTGACTAAAAATAACTTTATTTAAAATCATTTTTGATGTGACAGGAAAATCGTAATTACAGTTCTGCCCATTTACACAACTGATCCTCCAAAATAGTAACAACTGCAGGGATAATAATAATAATAATAATAATGATAAAAGCATTCCCAGGTATTTTAGACTGCAGGGGTAGGACAGCAGATTTGCAGGTGGTGGAGCTGGCAGGCAGAAGCAGCCTTTGGATCATGTGATCATACTGAGGCCTCAGTCACCAGCGACTCCAAATCTGGGAGAAGGGGACAGAGATTCCTGCAGAGGTCACTATAGCAACACCAAAGATGCGCCCACGTCATCAATCCCTACTGGAAGCACATCCAGCAGCAGCAGCATCCAAACCCCAGAACTCACATGCGTGCACAGGCACATATAGACCCACACACGTGAAAGCACAGTGCCAAAAGTCTGACAGAAAAACAGCAGAGTACAATCACATAACAGCATTTCAATGGGAGGAAAAATAAGGCCCAATGCCAGGTTAATACGTTAGTCAACATAAAATGCTCAAAAACTAACTTTTTTCATTTAAATTCATTTTCTTTTTGACTTAAAAAATATTAATACATGTTTTAGTGAAAGGACCACCTGCTTTGCCCTTGCAAATTGCCTTCCTCTTGTCATTAGTCAAAGATAGAAAAAATGTCACTATTATCTACAACAATTAAAAGACATCACAAGATTTTTTTCTCCCATCCACCACTAATTAATTTCTTGCCCGTCTTCCTTTATCGACGCACCTATCATTTTTAACACCTACAGTGTGGCATGCGAGCGCGTGTGTATATGTGTGTAGCGCATATATAAAAAATGCTACATGTGTTAAGGGTATATGAAAATAATTGTCTCCTTTTTTGATTTTAATTGCGTGGTGCAAAGCGAAATGGCTGCGCTCGGCGATAGCTTTAAAGAAGTTGAGTGTCAATGAGACCGGGAAGGTGACAGACGCCGAAAGAGTCCCCAAGGTGTTCTCTAAGGAGCACCAGATAAAGGTTCCCCAGGGAAATCTTTCTCATTAGTTCCCAGACACAGTTCAGTAATTCGATAGTGTCAGGTTACCATTTGTCATGAGACAAAAATATGTCAGTTTCTATGGTGTGGTTCTTTTATTTGTGCGTGTCACTTCAGAAGGGGGAAATTATGAAACCCTCGCTGGCTCGCATTCAAACAAAGACACAGTGCTGTTTACATAGAGGAGAGCAATGAAAACGAGCAAACTCCACGCGCAGTGCTTATCGAACAGGAGGGTAATAAATCTGTCTTTAAACCATTCTGCATGGCGTTTTTTTCCAATACTGCCGCAGAGTTTAACTCCACATAGTCATTTACAACTTCCCTCCATGCAGGAACCCAGGTGTGCATACACACATACACACACACACACCTAGAAATACACACAGATACGCATACATACAGATATGCAAACAAATACACATAGATCTGCACAGGCCTACACACACAGACACTTCAACACACAGCCATTAACGTGGAATTGCTAAATAAACAGAAAATGACATTAAACACTCAAAACCTTTGATAATAGAAATGGAGTAAAATAGATTCAAATGAGTAGATAATCTCTGGCTTTTTACGGTGAGCGTGCGTGTGTTTTAGCTGTCCGTCATGCTAAAAATCAAAACGTCCGAGTGAGTTATGCCTCCAGAGTGTCACGCTCAGACAAATGGAAAAGGCCTCAATCAGGGGTCACAATGCTGATTCTATCGGGCCATATTTCACCTGATGCATTATGGGTCTCTGCAAACAAACAAAGCTGTATCAGAATGGCCTCCTCGCTTTCGGACACTTTTACTGCATCGTTAGCCGTATTCTTCCCTAATACAAAAGGGGGTCTTCACTTATGTATGTCAGAGCCCAGACAAAGCCATACAAAGACAAATGAATTCACAGGGATGGGGGTATTTACTGGAGTAGATCTATCCTCACAGGGGACATGACTCAACTGAGAAGAAACAAAATAGGGAGCACCTTCTGAGACCAGAGCGGAGGAGAATAAGCCATGTATCAGCAGTACAAGTCAAGGGAAACAAATTAATGTCCATCTGTTTATTTCCATGAACCCAATTACATCTCTCCCACAGGTAGAGAAGAAAAAAACTGCCCTGAAAATAATTAAATACACAGGATAGTTCAGTGGCAATGTATTTAAGTAAGCTTTTTTCAGCACAATTTAAAACAACTTGTGTGTTTTCTCAGTTATGAAATTAAAGCATAAAATCTGAGATTTTACTTTTATAACAACAGGATGAATATCAGAATCAGTGAAAATCCCCACCTTACTATTCTATAAAATAAGTAAGCAAATATATCGCACATTAAAATTAATATGAGGGTAGAGCTCATTTCTCGAAAAAAAAGGGAAAAAAATAACCCCTTTTCAGACAGAATTGCCCCCCTACTCTGCTCTTTTCTCTCTATCTGTCACCCCGTAGTTATTTCTGCATCATTTACACAAAGGAGACGTGGGACTATTAAAAAGCCAAGACGAGGACAGGGTCTCTAATTGTGCCACATTCAGGGAAGAAAACCCGTCCACACGGTGATCCTTAGTGGTGACCTTCTGCCGGGGAGAGAGACTGCTGGATATGTGCTGTCTGACCGAGCCCCGTTACAGTGGCTGGCCCTCCCCATTACAAAGAAATAATATGCTATGGTGTCATATGACTCATTACCTAAAGGTCAAAGGTGAGGGAATATCCGGCCCAAGTGGTCATTTAACTCTTCTTAATATAACAAAGAATGCATATTATATATCTGCTGCATAAAAGAGGTTACACACACTGGGCATAAAGACCTAGGGTTTCTTACCGCATATATATAAAAAAAAAAGGAAACCCTGCCTAAATAGACTGAGGATATGACCGAGAGTTCAACAAAACATGCACGTCAAGTGGCTAACAGCTCTCCTTCACACGACCTTGGAAATATAACGCTCCTTCTGTTTTAATGCCCTCCATGGTGGAAATTTATGGGTCCCTACTGTATAAATACAGTAAAAATAAACGCGTGAGAGCATGTGTTTCTCCTACAGCATACGAGTTCAGGGGAACGTCCAAAATAGCGACATAAAGCGATCTTTCTGAAATGCAAAGCATTGGCAAAATAAACAGAGCTGTGGATTTTGCATGGTGCTACATGCCACCATGTAATCATAACACTCACTGCTCAAACTGATGACCAAGTTCGTGTTTGGACAAACTAAATTGAGTTCTACTGTTTGTCCAACCACACTGTACTGATTTTGGAAGGCTCCAAACCTTGTTCAGAGCATAAACATGTCCAAATGTTTCATGCAAGCATATTCAGACCCAACCTTAGTCCGTTTTCTCCTCTCATTAAACTGGAGAGTCAGAGATTTCTCACCCAACAGTCTGGAATACAAAAAGAAATGAGGCCAAGTTGCTAACATGATGAGCAATTGCACCCAAACTGCAACAAACAGTCTTCTCGAAACTCCACGTGCTTTTGAGGAGGATGAAGAAGTCCGGCCTCTCCATACCAGGCAACTGGGTATTAGGTTAGCAGCAGCTGCAGGTAGTTTTCAATTCCAAATTAGGTTATGAATTGGTCACGCTGGTCATGCATCAAATATCACAACAACAACAACTACAAAAAAGTTGAACACAATCACTCCTTAATCTGCCCCAAAGGTTTGTTAAAACCGCAGTTTTGCAATTCTGTGAAAATGGTTAAACAGTAAAGACATCTCAAGTAGGCGGAGAGGATGTTACGCAAGGACCGACACTGTGAATGTCTCATGAAAGAGCCAAGAATTAAAACAGTTCCAGGTACATCCTCTGGTAACACTCCTCTCCCCTTCCTCACCAGTTCCCTGTATCGCATCTATAGATTAATCAGATCCATGCAGTGTGTTTACTGTCTCTAAGCCTCCAGTGGCAGCCAGATCTTTAAAAGCTAAACATGTTTGGAAGTGCAGCCCCTTACCAGAAATCAATTATGTCAGCACACCCTGGTCACTCCCAGACCCCTGAGGAACGTGGCGACATCGAACAGGGGCGGGAACGCCAGGCCAACTTGTGGTCTCTGGGTCGACCATTCAGAAAAAATACGGAGCTTCAGCTGCCAAACCTGGAGCTGTGCAAGAGAGACAGAAAGAGAGAGAGAGAGAGAGAGGGAGAGAGAGAGAATATTAGTGAGGTCAATAAAGGTTTAACTCATTCCCCACGGAATACTATTTTATAAAATTGTTGCGTTTGTACGGAATACTTTTCCCGAAAATTACACAATATAAACACACGTTTAGTTAAACGTCTGTATTTTCAAAATAAAGGTTTTTAGCAGGTTCAAATGCAAATGTCAAACTAGCACTGTCATTTTGAGTATTTGTAACGTCATTCCAATTGTCATTTTGGTTGCCTGCTACGTGACGCTGAGCAGCTCCTCGACTAGGTGCTCGATCACGACCTGTCCTGGCTCGGCCACAGCCCCTCCCTTCCTGTGGTTGAAGTACAGGTGGCCCATCACTGCAATCGTCAACTGATTTTGTGTTTTCATCGGACTGCGAACGGTCGAGGTCGCTATTACTGCTGTCAGATTGGTCAGATTGACGCGATACTCATGTATACTCATTATGCATGTTTTCAACGGAACTCGAATGACGTCATCACGCCCGCTGGTACCGCCTTACGGCTTACCACTGGCAGCGGCTTGGAATGGTAAATATTAGAGGGATTTTTACATTTTTTAATCTTCGCCACTGGCAGCGGCTTGTTTATGACGGAATTTAACTCAGTTAAATATTAGAGGATTTTTACATTTTAATCTTCAGGAAAGATTAGTGATATTTAAAAAATGGCTGTTTAGCATGAGTAATTTAACTCATTCCCTGCGCAAGCCGATGAAAACACAAAATCAGTTGACGATCGCGGTGATGGGCCACCTGTACTTCAATACTTCATATTGTGTCATTTTTGGGAAAAGTATTCCATGCAAACGCGACAATTTTATATAAAAGTATTCCACAGGGAATGAGTTAAAGAGCGAAAAAAACTACTTCAGCTATTATGTCCTTCATATCTTGGGTTGGGCAATTAAAATGACATAAAACCGCTAAATGAAAGGGAGGTGCAGTTTTCATAGCACCAATCTGATTCTGAGAAATTTTCTTCATGAACTGAGATCTTGAAGGACAGCTGTTTATGGAGAATTCAAATAGCAAAGATTAAATAAGCTTCTAAATCATAATAAAGCCCATCACGTGAGGAGCAAAAAGACATTAAATCCTTCTTTTTTGGCACTTTATGATGAGACTGTTCTTGGGGGGGGGAATTCCAATGCTGATGTACTGATCGCTACCAGTATCTGAATGAAATGGGAGTTTGAGAACAATGACTTAAAAAAATCTACTCTTTGAAGGGTTAAAGAGTTTTTCCTGCTGTTTTGAAGTTCCTGTATGAACCTCAATCATTTTATCATTTTTAACCTTAACCCCCGAGTGCTCAGGACATGGGCGCCCTAAACAATCAGAAATCGAGAGCTTTTGCAGGGAAAGTCATTGCGGGCAGATTTTTGTTTATTTTTTATTTTCAGCATGAACTGTTCTGTATATAAAGATGGGCAACCGAACAGCTCCCCAAAAGCAAGCCAAAAACATCTTGATCGCCTCGTCTAGATCATCTAGTGGCTGGTTGTAGTACAGGTTATGAGCTCACTCCCTCCATATTAGTGGATGGAACATAGTCCACACTAAAAAATTAAGTGTCAAATTTTTTTTTTTTCTGAACCATTTTATGTCATTCTTATCATGCTGCTATATGGTAAAGTGTTAATCTTTTCTGATAAGTTTGGTTTTATTTTGTCACCTGACACTTTTGTTGTGTTCCAGGGTCCTGGGCCTTTGGCCAGGACATATTTATGGTTTTAACAGTTTCTTGTCTCAGGATTTCCCATTTCATAGTTCACGTTCATTCATGTTTTTATTTTCCAGGTTTTCTGTTTTGCCAGGTCTGCCCAGCCACTCCACCGTTTGTCTGCGTTCCGCCCCGTATCTTCGTGTTTGCACACTTCAGAGCTCTGGTTGGCTTTTGGTATTTCCCCCTTCCTTCTGTGCTGTGCTGGATTCAGGGCTGTCTAAGCTTAATTGGCAATTAACTGTTTTTTAGTACTAACATTTACTAACAGTCACGGAAGGTGTAATTCTTAGACAGGCACATTACTAATACTACTAATTTAGGTAGGGAGTTTATTGTCATGATTCCTGCTTTGCTATTTCAAGATCTTGCTGTGCTTTTCTATTAACATTTATGCTTCCTTCCAATCTGCATGCTTCTTTGGTACTTAAGCTGAGCACGCTCATTTTCTTAATGAGCAAGTCATGTCCACCTATTGTCTTTGTCTCCTGATCTTGCCTTGCCTCTTGTTCTTCTCCAGGTGTTGCCCCTCATGTGCTCTGATTTTCTGCCCTTTATCTGGAGGCGGTGGAAGTTGGCTGGCAGACAGAGTGTCGAGTTTTCAAGCCAAGTTTATCACCGAGTTTCCATGCCAAGTTTATCGCCAAGTTTTCATTGTCAAGTTTCCATGCCAAGTTTCTCACCGTGTTTAGTTTCATGCCCTTGTGGTTCAGTGCAGTATTTTTGTATTTTTTCATAGCCTAGTCAAGTTCTTGTTTGTATATATTCCTGATTATTCTTTTGTTCGTGATTTCTCTCCCTGGAGTTTCCAGTGGTTTTTTTTGTTTTGTCGTTTGGATCTTTTGTTACTTAGCTCTGTGTAGCCTTTTCTTAGTTGGATTTTTGCAACCCTTTGGGCCAAGTTTTTCGTTGGCCCTCGTGCCTGTTTTCTTTTGTTAAATAAAGACCCCATTCCCTGCATCTTGCATCTGGAGCCTTCCTGATCTCGTATCAACTTTAAAGTATGGTGTAAAGTCACCACTGACAGATGAGATCGATAGCGACTCTTCCGAGATGCAGTCACCTATTGTCTTATTTTCGGGAATATACTGAATATAACCAATGGTGATTTTGAAAGTCAAATGAAAATTGACTGTTGAATTGTCTCTGCCCTGATCATAGTGTCATGCACTGTTTGCAGCGATGCTATCGCTCATAAGTAAAGCCAGTTCGCTTGCTAGTTAGCTAGCTAGCTAATTAGCAGGATTCTATCACAGGACCCCATATGTTAGGTAGCAACAAAAATCGATGGTAAATATCTCTTTACTGAGAACATAGTGTAATGAACTGTAACCAGCGATGCTATGTTCAGTGCAAAGAGTTTTTTACCACCACTGATTTTTGTTGTAGATTTAAGGGATCTATTACCAAATCTTGCTGGCCAGCTAAAGATGGTTAGCTAGTTAGCTAACTAGTGAACTCAAATTCAGTAACAGGTCATTTAGCTAGCTAGCTAGTGAGGTAGGTGGAACTAACGTCAAAATGCATTATAGCAGGGAGTCTATTTACCCACAGACTGTTACTTATTTACCTTATTTTGAAGGGTTATAGGGTTGTATGAAGTAACTTAACCACAGTCAATGTATTAGCCAGCAGGCTAGTAGACTGCTAGCAGTCAGCGCAAGTTTGAGGGGCTAGCAGGAGCACCGGGCATAGGAATGAGAGCCAAGCAATGAACTGCTAAGGATGAGGAAAGCAGCAAACGTATTTAGCTTCTTGCAACTGTACTTGGGAAAAAATCTGAACTAGTAAATCCTTTAACAAGCTTTCACTCATGGTAGAACGGTTCTTTCAATTGGCCTAGCGTTTGGTTGCTTTTCCGAACAAGAGAATATAGAGCATACTACCACTGGTCTCTAGTCTATCACTGAAACAGCCAGCCAGGCAGGCAGTTTTGGGATGTACTAGCGACTGAGTAGAGCGGGTGTATGGGCAGGACCTCGATTCCACGATTCAACCCCTCGACCACTACTGTGCAGACTCTGGCTCCAAATGTGCAAGATGGCAGCATCTGTATGAAGGATATTTTGGCTCTATTTCAGTACAGTGTTAGGAAGCAGGAACATGTTGTCCATCTTTCTATGCAGTCACTGGTATTTTGCATGGAGCAAAACTAGTGTGGGAAGCTAGAAAAGAAATTGCCGCCTATCACTTGCCCTCTAACATTCTGCCTGCTCCATGAGAAAATGGCACATTTGAGAACAGAACATATTTATTATTTTTACAACTGACTGTTTTAACTTGTTGTCTTGTCTTTTAATTATTGACTATGTTCTCTGTGCTCCCTTTTGCTGCTTGGACACCTGAATCTCCCTACGGAGACAAATAAAGGTTTCTCATAAAACAGTTGACAAAATATCCTTTAAGAATGCAACAGATATGACACAAGTGACACAAACAATTTACCAATAAAATATTTTCAAGAACGTGTACCATTTTTATGAAATATCCTTTATAGTATAGGTTTCTGCATCAAAAAACATTAGCTACTTTTTTAATAGATCAGCTAGTCTATCCCTGTTTCCAAAAAGGTTGGATTACAAGGGTATAAAATGTCAACAACAACAAAAAAAAAAAACCCAATGCAAATGCAACGGAATTATTTGCAAATCATTTAAACCTTATATTTCAATGAAAATAGTACCAAGCCAACATATCAAATGCTAAAACATAAATTTAATTTATTTTTTCAAATATCTGCTCATTTTGAATTTGATGGCAGCAACACATTTCAAAATAGGTGGGACAAGGGCAACAAAAGACCGTAAAAGTTGTATGATGCTGAAAAAGAACACCTGGTGGAGCATCTCACTGCTTCAGGTCAGTGACATGACTGGGTATAAAAAGAGCATCTAAAAGAGGCTGAGTCTTTCAGAAATGAAGGTGGGGAGGGCTTCACCACTCTGAGAAATATTGTGAGGGCAAATAGTTCAATAATTGAAAAAATTTGTTTCGTCGTCAATGTCACATTACATCACAGAAAGATTCAGAGAATCCATAGAAACCTCTGTTTGCAAGGGACAAGGCTGAAAACAATACTGAATGGCTATTATCTTCAGGGCCTCAGGTGGCACTCCATTAAAAACAAATTCTGTAATGGAAATCACGGCATGAACTCAGGAACACCTCTGAAAGCCATTGTCAGAGAATACAGTCGTCACTGCATCCACAAACGCAAGTTAAAACTCTACCAAGTAATGTCATAATCATATATTGACAAGATCCAGAAACTCTGCTGTCTTCTTTGGGCCTGAGCTCATTTGAGATTGACTGTGGCAAAGTGGAAAACTATCCTGTGGTCTGACCAATGAAAATATGAAATTCTTTTTGGAAATCACGGACACCGCATCCTCTGGGCTAAAGAGGAGAATGATGATTTGGGTTATTATCAGCGTCAAAAGTCAGCTGCCATGATAGTGGGAAAACACCGTTAATGCTGAACAATACAGGTGCTGGAGCAGCATATGCTGCCATCCTGACATCTTTTTCAGGGAAGGCCTTGCTTAATTTAGCAAGGCATTGCCAAACACTCTATTCTGCATGAACTACAACAACACAGGTCCGCAGTAAAAGACACTGGTGCTGAACTGGCCCATCTGCAGTCCAGACCTGTCTCCCACTGAATATATGAGGTGCATCTTGAAGGAAAAATGTGACAAAGCAGGTTGTGAACTTAAGCGAGCAGCTGAAATCCTACATCAAGCAAGAACGGGAGAACATTTTGCTCTCAAAACTGCAGCAGTTGGTTTCCTCAGTTCCTAAATGTTCACAGAGTGTTGTTATAATAAGAGGTAATGAAATACTGTGGTGAAAATGTTCCTGTTACTACTTTTTTTTAAATGTATTGTTGGCATAAAATAAAAAATGAGCATATATTTTCAAACAACAATTAAATTTCTCAGTTTCAATATCTGATGTGTCATCTTTGTAGTATTAGCAAACAAATGCAGTTGAAATGAGTTTGGAAATCATTCCATTCCATTTTTAATTTACATTTTACATAGTGTCCTGACTTTTCTGGAATGGGGCTATATGTTACTGGGAATAAATTAAGTTTAAGGGGTTTGATAGTTCTTTGCATATGGCGACAGGTATTTTCTTAATTGCAAGATAAGACTGCGTCCCATAAGTGAGTTGGGCGTTGCGACCTCCTCTCTTTGGCACGAGACAGCTTTTTGGAACGAAAAATTCCAAAAGTTTCAGATACGTCCTTCCTTAATTTAGAACGGTTCACCAGGTGCCAAAACCTCCAGACTCCTACTTTTAAACTCCCACTTTTTTTACTACCCACGCAAAATCTCCTCCCTACACTTCCAGGCATACAATGTCCAGACGTGTAACACGCAAAAGTCAATTTGCTCCAGACGGCGCGACCGCCACTGTCAGAATTCAAGTCAGAAAATAAATGCGTGGGCAGCGTGTTGCAGGAAGTGGGACCGGGCGTGTTGTTGGGGGGGAAGGTTAATTCAGATCTGCGAGCTCAGATGACAGCCTATGGCTGCCCCCCAGGAGCAGGGAGCCAGAACAGAAACGAAGAGTCGAGGGACTCGTCCTCATCCTCTGGACCTCTTTGTGCCTTTATTTCAAACTTCAAATTTACTGCGCAGCTTCACAGAGGCCAGAGTGACCTTGAGCAGACCTTACAGTCATTTATTCCACTCAAAAACCGCCTAATTAGCCATAAGCGTCGCCGCATAAGCTTTGCGAAACCTTTTGGACGCCGTAAGCAAAAACTGAGAGGGGTGGGGTAACAATAGCAAAGCTGCAAAGGACAAGTCCCCATGCTCTGGAATGCACTGGAAAGAAAATAATTACAGTGACCTCTGACCTTTGCCTGCATTTGGATGCTGCCACAGCTGTACGGACGAAATGACAGGGTTCACATTCACATGCACGGAGTTTCTAGGTGGTTCCTGAAAAAAGGGTCTCTCTTTTTCTCCTTTTCACTCGGTTGCTCTCTCTTTCTCTCTCTCTTTTTCTGTGAAGATTGATTGTTTTTTGTCAGTTCGTCTTTTCGTTTGTAAGTTCCGCCTTTGTTCAATTCCCCAATGAAGAAGGTTTCCAATTTCATGTCACTCCTTCCCCTCTTTTTCTATTGTTCATGTCAATATGTAAATCTGTCGGCTTACTTCTCAATCTGTCTGTCTGTCTGTCTGTCTGTCTGTCTGTCACGCCATCAGTTCGCCTGTCTCTCATTTGCTCCCAGTCCGATTCATCTTTTTAAAAGGTCCCTCATGATGGCACCAGGTGCACAGCCAATAAGCCATTACAAACCTTTTCAAGACTTGTCCTTTGTGACATCACAAGGGGGACAGACGACCTGGAATGATAAAGGAACAGATTATCTGATTAGCTGAAGTTGATCAGTCCTTCGTGCAAATTTACGAAATGCAGGGTGGCAGATGAAGACTCATTAATATTCATGAAAGAACTAGTACCTGATTGGCTTACTTGATGCAATCTGAAATGTCGGACAAATCTCAAGAAGACAGCAGATGACAGTGTCAGGACACGGAACATTTTACCAGCCGATCTGGTAGCGGTTCTTTCATGAATATTAATGTCTTCCCCTGCCACCCTGTATTTCCGAAATTCGCATCCCTTTTACCTCAGTGCAGCCTCTTTTACTCATGTGATGTCACAAGGGAATAGATTTTATAATGGCTTGTAATACATGATTGTCTGGACACCAGGTGACGTGATGGGGGACCTTTAAGACGTTTAAATAATCTGAGCTGCACCTGTTTGTTGCTGTGGAAGGAAGTCGACGGTTTGCTAGTGCTGCCGCTCTCCCCGATTCACTCGCCCGCCGAGAGCAGACTCATTGTTCCTTTAGACCCCACGTCGGAGCAGGGAGGTCACGCCGGCCGTTTAAATCACTTATCGGCCTTCACATCCATCTTAAACAACAATGAGGCGCGGGCTTTCTTTCCTCCTTTCTATTTTTCAGACTCTTTTTCATTTTTTTAAATTTTATGGCCCACTTCCGACAGAGCGAGGGTAAAAAAAAAACACAGCAATTTCTCCAAATAATTGAGGCTTTTTACGGGCACGTCCACACAATACAATTCATGCCACCAAAAAAGGGGGGACTGCTAATAATTCAATTTCTTGGCTCCTATAATTGATATTACTGCGCCTAAAGGTCACGTCTCTCTCCTATGAAGGCGAGGAGGAAGGCGGATGGACGGGCATGTAATATAGCCAATTTAGTGAAGGAGTAGCTTATTATCAGAACGCTGCTCAAGCGTGTTTTTTTTTTCAACAATATGTCGTCTGCAGGTTTTTGGGGACCAAAGACAGTTGACGGTTGATTCGTAGCGGCAAACCGCGGGGGTTAAGTGACGTGGCGGGCGGGGGTGGGGTATGGGTGGAGGAGGGTGGTAGTAGTACGAGAGAGGACTCAGGCTCTACAGTAATTGACTAATACAGTAAGGGTATTAGAGTCATTCACTTCCAAAAGGGAACATGCCGCCTTTCTTGACCCTGAGCCACTTTGGGGTAATCTAGTATTCAATCCACCGTGGAATGACTAGCGGGGCTGTCAATCCGAGGGGCTCTGCCCGTAAATGCCTCTGGTTACCGCCGTTTCAGGGTCTGGCCAGGGACGCGCGGGAGGGGAGAGAGAGAGGCTCCCCCTTAATATGCCCTGGTTCTTCAGTGCTAATGCCAGCCCTTTGGACACACAAGCCCAAGTGTTCCTCTGTAGAGACTTGTGTCTAAAAATTGCCCCCTACGCCCTGATGAGTTACGGGGCGAACTGCTTCATCCTCTGAAGTGAGATTTTTATCCTTTTCTTTGTTTAAGAAAGAGGGGGAAAATGGAGGCTTTATATGGTGGAAAAGCCACAGGGAAAAGGTTTGGAATTTTTTTTTTCCAGCAATTGGGAGAGCCGCATCTGGCCCTTTCCATGCTCCAGTCAAAGCTGGCTCGATGGAAGCAGTGAGGTTCTGCACTGCAACCCATTGCCTGATGGTGGTTTGAGGTTTATCTGCAAGTCTTGCTGGGTAAGCACCCAAAATTCACCTTGTAAGTGATACTAACTGCCCATCAGTTGCAGTCTAATGAGTACATTTTGTGATCAAAGGATAATAAGTACTCTTTCTTCCACAACACACACACACACACACACACATACATCCTTGTACTTATATCTTTGTGAGGACATTACATTGACTTCCATTCATTCTTCCTGTGTCTCTACAGCCTTTCCCTAAACTTAACAATAAGAAATGTATGCCTAACCCAAACCCTTACCCTCACCTTAACCTATCCACAATTTTAACCATACCCTTAACTTAACCTAAACCAAAAAGTCACAATGTGCCTTTATACTTGTGAGGACTGGCCAAAATGTCTTCACTACCCCAAAATTTTCCCACTCAGTTGGTTAAAAAATTTTTTCTGGTGCTCACCATGTAGCAAGAACAAGAAAACACACCCACCCACCCACACACACATACAGATATAAACACGACACCACAGCTCAGAGTTTATGTGACTGTAATAGATTAGCGCAGTAACAGGCGTGCAGCGTTATATATTACCATCGTAAGAAACATGCAGTGTTTTGCGATATTTCCACAATATTTCAGCCGGCCTTATTGATGTGCTCTGTGAAGCAGAATATTCTTTGCCACGGCAACGACATTCATCACTATTTGCAAAAAAGAGGGTAAAAGAATGAGGTGTTACGGGGAGGCTGTGATTGTATATAAAGGGCACAGCTCATATTTGAATTTTAGGTCTTGATTTGGACAGTCTGTAGTTCAAGTATCAGTTGCGCAACCTCATTTCAACACATATTTTGTTGGGATAAATAACAGGAATATCAATGGAAAATTATCTACACCATTCTACCCACACACCCATATACACACACACAAACACATACACACACATACCAGGACACCCACCACGCGTGCTCACGCACACACACACACGGTCTGTTTGTATTATAACAGTTACACACTTAATTTTTTCCCTTTCTGCTCTGTGATCCATCACTTTGGATAGTTAAATGCCAAATCTGAGGCTGTCAGTTTTATTACGGTGAAACTTTTTAAAAACATACGCACTGTACATAACCTTAATTCTGCTCTTTAGTGAGATCAATGCCCCAAGGGTAACGCAGTCCACGTGTTCATATTTAGACGGCGACTACCCCCAAATATAGGAACCCTCAAATTGGGCCCTCGAAACCCAGTTCAGTCCTCGTTCTCTTTCCTCCCAGAAAATTAGCATAACAATCAGTAAAGCTGATTGGCCAGACTGGTTTCACACAACACTGCCAGTTAAAGGGATCGTGGAAAACCAGCACTTCCCAGCCCTCAGGGAGTGCGATTTGCACAACTGGGACTTATGAAATGCATTGTACATACAATACATATAACATTCACTGGTGCTGCGTGATTTTGTGGCTGCTTTCTTATAACACTGACGACAGTTATTGTCGCGGTAGTGTTTGGGCAGAACCCAGGACAAGGCGAGAAACATCAGCCACCACTCCAAAGCAGCACCACCCACACTCATAATATACGGGGCCAATATAAAGAGCCACTATTAGGCCCCAACCTGGGGAGCCATTAAATCACTCTAAATCGCTGTAACATCCCATTAGTGTCAATGCTGAGACCACATAATAATCTCTATTACGCGTTTCACCTCGCAGCCCGCTTCAGCTAAATCACGTCCGCTGTTGCTGGGTTGGGCCGGGGCTACAGTGCAATGCAAGGAAGGGGGGGACTCCATTTAGAGGAGAGTGGGACAAAAAGGATTCTGGGAATTCATGGAGTTTTAGGAAATGAGTCTGTGCGTTGGGGGGGATAGCAAAGACAGAATAGAGAATCTTGTTCAAAGGGAATTACGGCTCTTTAAAAATGTGCCACAATTCAAATACTGCACAAAGTAATTAAAAAGGAGAGTTTAAAATGAATTATGTTGGGCCTTCCATTCAGCAGGAAATTCACAGATCTTGTATTCTTCAAAAGTTTTGTAAAACTATACTGGCCAGTTGAATAAAACCTTTTTAAAAGTAAACCACCTTACATGAGCACTGTCTATTGAGTGTCCTATAGCACAAGAAAACAGTAGGCTAAGTGTATATAAGGTTAGATGGAAGGCGCTAAGAGTGGCAGAAGGATGGGAATGAGAATAACAGAAGCAAATGTGTATGGGCCAATTAATATATGATGTATCAGTGTTTGTATGTATATAGCTTAAAGCATGAGTATATATGTATATAACTATGATCTATGTGTGTAATAGTGTGTGTATGCTTATGAATACATATATATGAATAAATGTATATATTTATATTCTTATTTATGTCATAGTCCTTTCACTTCAGCATGTGTATATATGGGTGAAGGGTTCTGTCATGGTTAGTCTACAGAAATATTTATTGTGACTGAATGAACTCAGTTGACCCCCAAAATGGTGGTGGTGGTGGTGGTGGGGTGGGGGGGGTGTTATGCGGTGGTGGTGGAGGGATTAAAAAAAAAAAAAAACCTAAGCAAAGGACAGCATGGGGATGGCTATGATAAACAAAGCTCTAAACAAGCAGCGACAAACTTGAAAAAGCTGTCTAATTTTACTGAGTTTATGCAATGCTATTGTGCATGGGTCAATTTTGTAAAAGCGTACCTTGAAAGAACAGTGCTTTCTAACTGCTCCTCCTTTATGCAGCTAATTGACCCCCAAATGTCTTTTGAATTGTAAATCACTATTATAGCCCATATAGCTTCACTTCAACTGCTTCTAGATACCTGATGTGGGTAAAACCAGATCATTTGATATTTAAAGCACCCCATCATGCAACCTCTAAGTGCATCATCTCTGCTATGAAAAAAAACAAAAAAACAAACGTAATTAGGATCAGATAGAGACAAAGAGGAATTTTGAGAAAAGAGGAGTGCTGTTTTTATAAGAGACAAGAGCAATAAGAGCAGATGCTAGGGATTGCATAAGATGGAACCGCTGCTTAAAGAGGAACTCAAACATACCTGACTTTTTCGCAGTTTCGGAAGGTTTAGGTACTTTAAATTACTCTTTCCCTGTATACATTAGTAAGCGAGCTCAATCATCCTATTTGTGTCGAAAAAAGAAGATCAAAAACCAGCCCAGCTGCAATGCGATTTCCCCTATTTCCGAAAAGCTGATTACATATTAATTTATGCACGTGACGTTATTCTGAGACTTGTCACAGCTCTCGATTCGTTGTGGATGTACAAGTGCGTATGTTTATGCAAAATATCCAAGCTATAGCTTCGCCTTCGGGTTTGTTTTTAATACATTTTATTCGACAAATATAGAATGCCTCGATCTTGTGTAGCAGGAGGCTGTACGAGGAACATTGTCAAAAATCTCACTATCAATGTCGGTGTGAGATCTTGCTCACTGTGAAAATGTTTACTGCGCCAATGACTGAAACAAGTGGCATCACCGATGACGTACAGAAACATCGACAACTCCAATAAGCCTTGAAACTCATACTGCATTTAATAATGCATGCTGTTGCGGATTTGTTGAATAGGGTAAGCTAGCTATAAAACCGGGGAGTTGACGATGTAGGGAAGTAAGTGCATGTTACAATTAAATCCGTTCAGACGCCGAATTTCAGGAGATCGCGAAAGAGAGGTTACTGGCGAGTCCCCACATTCCAAACTGCATATTTTCGTGAACAAGCTACTTTGCAAGTGCGTGAAATAATGCTAAAAAAGGCACTTGTTTTGTTTGCCAAAGAGGGGGCAAGTTAGCTAGCTGGCAAGTTAATTCGAGTTTGCTGTGATTACTGTTTCTTCCCCTCAATGGTTTGTCATCATTTAGTGACTTATGCTATTCTGAACCAGGCTACATACAATCTATGCTCTAAACAGCATTAATTAATTAGTTTTTCACAGGCTAATATTTGTTAAAATTGTGTTCTCTCTACCTCTCTGTATGTCTTTGTGCTTGTGTAAACAGAACCATCCTGCAATTCGAATGCAATCTCTTCTTCTGACTCGGACTTGAGTAGCTACAGCGGCAACACAAACCTTATTTTGCATGAAAATTAATGTATTTTAGAGATTTTGTTGCTATTGATTTTTTGTGAAGACAAGACGACGACACAATGTAAACAATCTGATCACGCCTCGATTCAAGCCAACAGTTCTGTGGCTGTATGTAGCACTAAGGCTTACTTGTACACTGTAAAGCTAGTGCATACAGTGCAACTGAGTCTCAGAATGACGTCAGGTGTTCACATATACGACCGCGCCTTTTCGATTTCTGGCAATGTAGCCGCAGAAACAAAGTGCCCATAAAAACATATTTTTCACCCAAATCTCTCAAGTTGATTTTTTAAAAAAATATTTTATCCATAATCTACCAATAAAACACAAAAATATTGAAACTTCAGACCCCTTTTTAGTTCCTCTTTAAGCTTCAATAAGTCTGGATAGTCCTGCTCATGATCTTACCAAGTCAAAGAGAAGCATGAAAAATCAGTCAAGGATTGGAGAATGACAAATAAGTGTGGGTGTGGCCATGATCCACTAGCCTTGCCCTCGTGAAAGCCTCCCGCAGTCAGCACTAACGTCTCAGAATCCACCCTTCAGACAGTCTTACCACTGACCCCATGCTGATTCCAATGACTTATTTTCCACAACCAACTTTCCTCTCTTTCCTATCTATCCTTGCTAAATGCTATCAGGAAAAACGTAAGAAAAGCTAGCAAAGGAAGAAAGAAGGATCAGTAAAATGGAACATGCTACTAACTTCATACAAGACAGTGACAGGTAGTGGCAGATATGTTGCAGATGAGACGTGTTGCATTCACAGGCTAGTGTTATACACCACACATTACTGGAATAATGCTCCTGCAAAGGATACCTTGGGTGCCTCTCAATGTCAAGACTGCACTCCAGCGACCTCTAGGACTAGAGGTACAGAGAACGCTGTGATACACATTGAGAAACAATGCAAGCTGGAGGTGTACGAGTTACAATCGAGGCAGCTGCAGGCTATTCCACCCGCTAGGTGTCACATCTTTTTCATTCGCTGCTCTTAAACTAGAGAATACACCTACATTAGGCTACATAATTCACATTATATACCAATTAAAATCTCCCTAATGTTTTCTACTGAACTCAAGTAGACTTGTCTAACTCAGAGCACCTCAGCAAATTGAACATTTTTAATTTTAAGTCGTATAATTAAAATGAGATGGTGGTTTTAAATTATTATACACACCTTGATTCATTTATCGTTCTTAGGCAAAGTTTGGAAATATTTATTGGAGACATTTAGAAACTGAAAACCTAATTGGGCTTAGTTCACCTCAGGATATTTCAGGAGAGTCAGGACCACTTGCAAGTCCTTTAAGCAATTTGCTTACTGGTGGTCTTGACAATGGAGCATATATTAGGCCAGTGAATACGATGTCAAAAGGCCTAACAAGACTGCAAGCCCGCACACATATTGACACTGAGAAACAGCCCCAATGTTTGCCAAACTTTCCAACACCCTATGCCTATACCCTATGCCACTCTAGGCCCAATCTCTATTCTCTCCTGATCTTCGAAAAGGACCCCTCAGTCTGGCCTTGCAATTCTTAGAGGAGTAAAACACGAAAACACAAATTAGGGGAGTGGACTCAGGCAAACGCTCTTCCTTCCAAGTTCCAACAGATAAAAGAAATTCCACAATGACAATCCGGGGACACAGGTGACCGCGGAATGTTCTAGACTTCGCCCTAAACCACCCTCCCTCCCCCTTAGAGGAAGAAAGTGATGGAGTGAGTTTGCCATTAGGGGGAAGATTAAGTGGCTCTGCTTCCTCCTCTGCTTAATTATACATGCCAGGCACCGAGGCTCACCTCTCGACTGCAGCCACTTTGATTGCCTATCGGCTGTCTCTCCTGACAACTCCGACCAAAGAAACAAGTCCCCATTGGCCGCTGCACCTCCGTCACCAGAGCGGAAGAGAGAGAGAGACAAAGGCGCATGTATTTAGTTTTCATTACCCAGGAACTCTCAGGCTGAAGGAGAGGGGAAGTGTGAAAAAATGTACCTGTCAAATTTTCGAACTCTCACAAGAGACCCAGGTGATGCGTTTGCCATTTCGGGGGGAAAAAAAAACAAAAAACTCCTGGCTGACAAATATAGGCTTATCCAAGGACCCTTGGTACAATGAAGCAGTTTTTATGATCTTTTAATTTTTTTTCTTTGAGATCTGCCACTTCATACAGTATGTTACACATACTGTGCTTTTTTAGATTAGCTTCTCCATCAATGGGAAAACTTTATGTTTACGACTGTAAAGCATTTTTAGGGTACGAGATCAAAATATCTGATGTAATGTTCTACACTAAAAATTCTATTGCAGTGGTCAGAATCTGAGCTGATAATTGAAAGCAACTGAGCCCGACGTCCGTGGCTGAGAATTTTGAAAAATTATGAATCATGAAATAAAAGCCTGCTCTGCAAGGGGTTAAGTCTGCAATCGCAACTGTTCACAGGCAACGTCACCTTGTGCAGGCTAGCCTTCAGGATCAAATGATTCTATTACATTCACCTGAGTTCAACAATCGCAAGCGCTGTTGGACACTGTTGACTGGTCAATCAAGCTATCTACATAGTGCCAAAGCAAAGTGCCTTTTTTTTCAAGAGGGCAGAGATCTAAGTTATGACTTTTCAGTCCAAAAGGTCTTGATAGGCAAAAGCGACTGGAGGGAAAACTGTCCAACAGAATGTTTCAAAGAAGGAAAGTCTTTTCAACTGGCATAACAGCTGGAACTTTTCATAGAGGAATCCGTGAATGAATAAGCACCTCCTTAAGCCGGGGTTGTTTGAAGGGTTGTTCTGAATAATTCATGATAATACCCATAGCTGCAGTGTTAGCGTCTTGTTTATTCATGGTGCCTGGGCCATGGTTGAGACCTGCAGCTGTACGGCAAGTTGCAGCACACTTATGAATGCATTCCAAACAGAAAAAATTCATGATTAAATAGATTCTTAAATCTATTGTCAAAAGAATGATGTTGAAATACTGAGCTTCGTTGGAACAATTGAAGATTAATTCCTCCATTGATACCTCTATTGGGCATCTATGATAGTAATTGTGATAGATGTACAATATTTGAGATGAATGGGCTTCATCTCTAATGTGCAGAGGTATACCTGAAATTTTACTGTACTATTACCACAATTCTAAGCGCACAAATAGTGTCATTTGTTTCAGTCATAAATCACAGATCATGAAATTGAATCCTGAATTAAAATCTAGCCCAGGTTTTCTTTCCTCCTAAGGAGATAACCTCAGCATTAATACTGATGACTGATCAGGCTGGCTTCACATCTGATTCTCGGGAAAAGGGAGGGTGGGGAAACCTGCAGATCTCAACCTCCAGGAATGTTATTCAGGAGCAAAGTTAGAGATATTGATGCTGCCCTTACTGCAATGCTCAACTATAAGATGACACAGGAAGTCTAGCATGTTCCGTGATCTCAAGCAGTAGAATTTTTTTCTCTTCAGAAGAAAATCTTCAGCTACAAAACTACCACCACAGAGAAAAACACATTCTCTGCCATTCAGAACATCTGTACTGATAATTACAGAATTTAAGTTATGATATTTCAATTAAATTCTGGAAAACCTTAATGAACACAGACTAAATTTAGACTTCAATTCTAAACAGAAATTCTCCATACGAAACTACATTTTTGCAGGACTTAACATAATCCGTTTCCTTGAAAACAGCCTTCCATCGCCCAGTCTGCACGAATTAATCAAATGGGTAAAGATGCAGGCATGCAGCAAAATCTGGCCTATTTAGAGAGAAAGTAGAGAGTATGTGTTAGAGAAAAGAAAAGAAAGTTTGAGGAAAGTTAGATGCAGACAGCCACTTAGAGGTAGTCAAAATTGCCAATGAATAAATGTGCTGGGCTACTCTAAATATTGAGAGGTTAAATACAGACTGTCATCCTCGGAACGTAAAATTCATCCTGCATTAACATTTGTGCCCAAAAGCCATCCATTATTAAATATAATTTGAATGTGATGAGCAGAAAGTGACATTAATGGCAGTAACCAGATTGATATACTTAGACTGAGAACAGCATATTCGGGGGAAAAAAATGTGAGTGAATTGTGCATGCACTCACACATACACACAAAGCATATGCAAAAATTCTGACATAGTTTTAGAATATAAGAGCGTTCATGCAAGATAAAGAATGACTGCAATTCTGTATAATTTAAGTGTAATTTATCATGTATTTTATTCAAGATGGATACTTGAATTGCAAACCATTAAATTTCAAATTGTACCCAAAAAGAAAAACAAAGTAACTTATTTCATAATCTAAAAATGGGGCAAACACAACCACTTAAAGTGAATGGTAGCAAAACAGTAAATGAGAGATTATCGATTTGTGATTGAATATCTTGAGGCAGGGGTATCATGGTCAGCAATATTGCTGTAGGAACCCGAGACAGAATTTTGTTCCTCCACCCTGGATTTGCTCATTAGCATGATTCGGCCAGAGGGCAGGTGTAATTAGTTGGCCATGTTCATGGGATGAAGAGGCACATGGTAGGAATTTTACTTTCTGATCGCTGGACTTTCCACCTCTGATCAAACTACAGGGGCAAAAAAAAAAAAAATGGCCAAACTTCACACATGGTAATATAATTCATTCAATGCTCTGACTTTAAAAACAGAACAGAAAAGGCATCAAATAGGTGATGCAGTCATATCATACCCTTCTCTGACTTGGAAAGCAATCAAAACAAAAATGCACGAGAATCAAAAGTGGTATGCAGTTTTTTTTCCCCCAGAATGTGTACCTCATAAACATATTTTTTCCATTTTTAATGTGTTATGAACCATATCCATGAAATTGAAATAGTTTCATTCAAAAAAAAAACTTTTTTTCTTTCCAACTCACTTCAAGTTAACTTGTGGGTCACAAAGAATGGACAAAAACCCTATAATGGAATGGAGAGTATCCTGATGGAAATGAAAAGCTCATCCACTGTCTTACACTGATTGCAGTCTTGGCTGTCATCCCGTGCTGAGAGGAGTGGACAACTTCAGCACCCAGTCAGATGTGATTAGCAGAGCAGGCTACATGCTGTGCGCTAGCTCTCCATGACTATGAGTGCTGATTGATGACCTTCAAAGAAAAAAAAAAAACTCTGCATTCCACACTCCCCCTCTTCCCTAACTCCCAAAACTTTACCTGACTTTATTTAGACATTTGCACAGCTTGCACTTCGACTTCATTTTCATATTGATTATTGTCAATTATTGTATCCCCAGATGATGAGTCGGGGATACGATGGATCAGGTCCAACACCGTCCCTACTGCCACCACCACCCCTGTGTCCTCCACCCCGTCTGGAGACATTTCTTGTGAGCGCTCTAGAAAATAACAGTTCTTTATGGATTCATTTCGTACTTGGCATGGACCTTGTGTGGTAAGGTCACAAAGCAAGCAATTTTAAATAGGATGAGTCAGCGTTTTTTCAATACAGGGCGTCTGAGGATACACGTTAACCTGCGGGTGACCGACTGTTTATTTACCCAAACATTTGATCTCATTTTCATTTTTAGATGCATTTTGGCAATATTTAGTGTAGAAATGACTAAACTAAAAACTTTAACTGGGCTTCGGTTATTTCAGGCTATTTCAGGAAAATCAAGGCAACTGACTAAAAATTCATATGTACTACATACAGTACATACTGTTTATTTATTTGCAAAAAAAAAAAAAACCTTGTATATCGTTTTAATTGTAATTTGCTGGAGTACAGAGCCCCAACAATGAAAAATTAGCATCATTGTCCAAATGGTAATGGACCGTATTTGCGACATTGAGGCTTCAGATGCTCGCTATTGACAAATCAGAGCCCAACACGTCCTCTATCACTCCCCATCAAGCAGATATGCGTCGGGCACCTCTCTGGGGAGAACAGCATATCTGAAAAATGAGGCCTTGTCCGCCTGCTAATTTGACACGGCCTGCTCGTCCTAGATGTAATTGTTCTGTCACTGTCAGTCAGTGGGTTAGTTATGTGTGGATGTGTGTATGGTATATGCTTGCTGGCGTGTGAGTGTGTGTGTGTGGGGGGTAGTTCTTGAAGGTCTCAAATTACATTTTGGACAAAATTACCACTCATTTACCAGCCGGCAGCATTCCTGGGACCGAACGGGAGTACGGCTCATTAAATCTGGATGCAGACCATTATGCTATCATAGTTAGCAGTTCTGAAAAAATTTGTGGTTGCCCCTAATAAATATCAAGCGATTCATGAGGGAATGCTGCTATTCCTTTGTGTGCAATGTGATACATACTGTCCTAGCAGAAACCCAAAGCACCCAGGGAATTCTAACATATGTAAAGAGTATTTCCAAAGCATCCTAGTCATCAGAGAAAATGCTCTAGAAAATGGGGAAATGTCTTCAATCAGAAAATGCTCAATGCCTACTTTTGGATTGGACAAGAAAGATCCAAACATATTTACTCGTCAATTCTTTATAAGTATCATACTTCAGAACAACAACATAACAACGGTTCAACTTACACAACTGAAACGATGAAAGCAACTACTATAAGTGCTTTTGGCCCAGTACTCAAGCAAACTGCATTTCAAAATGATGAGGGTTTAATGACGTTAAAGTTGAAACTGTCAGGTTTAATTTGCAATCATTCACATCTATATCATCAATTTTTATAGTATGACTGTTCAAGCACTTATGGACTTCACTGGAGATAATGAAGACAAGGAAGAGCATTTGTGCTGAGTCCTGGCACCTGCCATTTGAAGTCATCACTCTCTCAGTTCCACACAACAGATAAACTAAAACTGAAATACTGAAATACTTTTTACTCAGTCCTTTTTTTTTTTTTTTTTTTTTTTTTAAATTTTCAATATGCCAACTTCAGTTTGTGAGATAGCCAAGGTCCGACCAGGTCATTCATGGGACTTATTTAATGTAGTTAATTATTTTTCGATATCATTACCTCAAGACAGTTCGACTGTCTTGGAGAAAAACGTTGGTGGCAACATTATCACAAGGAAAACAAATAACAGAAGACCTCGCGGCCGTGATTAAAGAAATCAGACCACAAAGCCTTTTTTATTTTCTTATTTCCACCCCTGCGGATAAAATTGTTTCTGCTTGTTTTTAACAGCTACAGCACAAACGACTCGGTCACAATTTCAAATCTGCTGGTCGCAATAATTTAAGCTCACCGACAACTTGAATACATTAATGCTTCCTGTGTGAACTGCGTGCGACTGCACGTTCTGACGCTCTTTGTTCCTTGTGATTAATTTTTGTTTCTTGTACTTGTGTGGGTGATAATATAAAGGCAGCAAATGATGTGAAAGCTGTTTTGTTCTCGAAAGGTACACATTTCTTATCTCATGAATATAAATTAAAAGTTTGAAGCCATTAATTTTTTTTTTTTAGAAAAGGTTTCATTAAATTAATTATGAGAGGGTATGAAAGGTGCAGTTAATGACCGTTGCTTTTTTGTGTTCTGAAATGCAGGAATGAATGTGTGACAGCATTCAACACACTGAACTCAACATGGGGACGCACTCATATGCAGAAACACGCACCATTACAAAAAAAGAGTTTTTGGTAAAAATCAGATGCATTCAGGATTTCAGAATTTATATGCTCCAGGAAATGACAAACACTTGCCCAGTGTATTCTTGCGTATATATTGTTCATATAATTCCCTAATCATTTAGGCAGTGGAGTTGTCCTCTTCTCAGCATGTGATTATTTGGCAGGGAATCTGTGTCTGGCAGCTACTACAGCATTTATCCTCATTGTTTCTTCATGAGATTTCAAATCCAGCATGCTGCATGTCATCGCGTATACCCGTCATCCTGTGCAGACTCCACGGGCTTTGTTCTTCCACAATTAAGTAAATAGGTATTTGAACAATGACACCCTTTCTGCTGTTAGATTGTGTGCTCTAGCACATTGTATTGGAAAAATATGAATGCGACAAAAAAGCAGAGACAGTCGTCTTGACTTTGGGATTTTTATATTTATCACGAGCTATGTTGGATTTCTGCCCATTTTTTACGCAGCGTCACAGTCATAGTACTTATTGGCTGCAGCTTCGGCCTCCTTAATTTCACTTATTTTAGGGCAGTAAGCATCTATGAATGAACAAATAAATCAGCTAATTTATATTAGCCTGCTAAGGTGGCTACGCACCCCTCTCAATGCAGTGTGGCTCGAAATAGCCAATCCTGGACCCTCTCGAAGTGTCGCCAACTCTTGTGTCAGAAAAGTAGCTATTGGCCATCCAAAAAGTAGCTAGAAGTAGCTAGATGACATCATCAACTAATTTACATAACAATTGATTTGCATATAAATTGAGCTTGACGTAAATTCTGATAGGCCAAGGAGTCAAGCTTGCTAACGTAGAAGAGCTGCTATTCCTGCCGGAGTATCACCTGAGTGCTCATGACTGTCATCTGACTTTGCTGTCTCATGATTGCTTGACTAATAATATGCTGACTTACTTAAGCTTTAGAGTGGTAATCAGTAAGATTTCCGTCTCGTTCCTGTCTGTTAAGTCAGTGTCTATCAGAGAGGGGGGATAAAACAACGATGATTGGGCCTATGACCCACTGATGAAAGCACTTGTATTTCATTCTTTGCCAGGTAAAGCAATCAGTGTGTCTGTGGCGACATTCCCGTGCTATATTCAAATACAGGCGCACATCTAGTGACGCTTTTTACGTCAGTAAGCAGTGTTTGGTCTGTCCAGAAAGTAGGAGGAGCCGCAAGCTAGCTTGAAGGAAGTAAGGAACCCCGGGAGAAGCAATGGCAAGGTAAACGTCAGAAGGGATCCAGTAGCGGTACTTTCCCCAGCCTGAACCTTGGCTCTATCCCCTAACCCTAAATCTAACTTGTCCCTTACACTATATGTCAGTTTTACGGATGGAATTAAGGGAGAACCGTTAAAAATGCAGCCTTCCAAGAAGCGGAAAGTACCGCTACTGGATCCCTTCTGACGTCTACCCAATGGCAATGGCAAATACCATATTCTGTAGCTATACTGTGCACAGTAGAAACTAACGTTAGCTGGGTCTGTTGAGGCTACTACTGAAACTAAAATTATAACGTAATTTCGGAGGCGAACGGGGAAAAAGCTACGTTAACCGCCTCGACAAATCATTTTATTTAGTTATAACGTTACCTGTTAACCAACTACCGTTTTCATTATTTACGCAGGGCTCTCAACTTTCTCATATTTGGCTTGAGTTTAAACGACATTCACGTTCCCGTGCTGTAGTCAGAAATTATTCGATCAGACCGTTTGTAGAGATTCTCAGGTGAAATTGAAGTCCTTGTGCATTGAAGTTAATCAGTTTCACATGTGTTACGGTGGATTTCGCCACTAGTAATATGAGAACAATTATGATTCCGGAATTCTCACGCGTTTCTTCACTCAGGGGTTGGAAGCAGTGGAATTGCATAAAAATGTTTCAAATGGTCTTATTTCATTTTAAAAATTTGAACGATCGTGAAACACACGCATTTCGTTGATTGAATAATTACTGACTACAGCACGGGAACATGAATGAAGCACAAATTCTCACGGCGAATGCGTGAGAGTTGGCAGCCCTTTAAGTTAATCGATTTATCATAATAGCCTAACATGTTACTGGAATGAGATGACACTAATGGATGACTAACGTCACATAATTTTTACTTTTATTGAGTTCAACTGCCGTGTCAAAGAGCATTTTTCCCATCTGCATGAGAGTTGAGGAGGCGTGGAACTGGTAAGAGCCATCAATTTATCGACGTCATACAGGTGACACTGTTGGGTCTTGACAAGAGTTATGGGAAATGAGGTCCAGAAGCGCACCTGCAATTACAGCTTACTGCCAAAGATGTCAATATAAACAAACCAATTCAAATCTTATGGATTACCACTTTAAACTCCTCAGCATGTACCACTTGCACAGGAAGCAGAGCCACCTGCTACAAGGTTCATGGTGTTTCTTATCGCTGCAACTTCTATAACATGTTTATTTTGGTTACCACACTTCAGCAGAGTTCATGTAGCATTAGGTTTTTTTGATGTCACGCTCACCTATGCTGCCACGCTGGAAGTGCTCTGTTATGAAGGCTAGTCAGCGAAAAAAAACGTAGCCTACTTGTCTTAAAATGTTGCTCGTTTCGAAAACACTGCCTTTGTGATTGCTGCAGGAACCTTTTGTTTGGTGTGTCATTTGTTAAACCATAAATTTAAAGCACTGCATGCTAATCCGGATGCAGCCACGAACGCTCGACCATTCATTCCAACTCTCTCTTAGTGAGGCAGTACTCTTATTGTCAAAAGCTGGTCTTTTCCGGGTGTCGAAAAAGCATCTGGATGCTTTAAAAAATGCTGTAAACCAACTGTGGTCTTGTCCTAATTGGGAGCGTGGTGCTTAGACCTACATGTCTTGCAAACAAAGTGTGCTGGAATGCAAATATTTCCAGTCTTGGCAGCGTTTGCACTCACAGCGCAGTAAGACACTGTTATGTCTCATTTCGTGAAGTTACCCGAGCTGCTAGTTTTCCTTTATATACTGGATGCTCGCTAGTTTCTTTTCTACGGTCGGGATATATTAGGAGCCTTGCAAGCGCATGTTGAACGTTATCTCACCGCAGCAATGAACAAGCTCATGGCTTTTTCGAATCGCGTCCACGCCTGATGCTTTACGGATTCTACAAATAGTAACTTTGGCATTCCAGCTGGACCCAGTTCACTAAGCTATAATGAAGTATTTAGAGATGGCAAATTCATACTTTATAGCAACCTCTGGGTCTGATGCTACTTGGTCAAGTTTTGAACTTCTCGGCTTAGTTTGATTGGTTAACTCTACTTCCACCTGGGTTCACAAATATGAGGTCACATGGATTGACTGTGCACGTTCAATCTGAGTTTCGCTTTAACTGGTTCTGAGGTCTCTTGGATTGTGGACCAAACTTCATTTGCCTTGTCTCAGGCCTGTCAATAGCAATTTGCGGGCAGAATTACAAAAATTTACCAGTTATTCCCGTATCTCAGTGCTCATGATGGTCATGTTAATTTTCAATAATTCCGTAATTTAAATAACCGTAGTTGCTCTGATGCTGTTCAAATGACTGGACCAAATCGTAATTGACATTAATATTAAAATCAAATGCCAATATGCTGCTTTAATTTTATTCATGTCCAAAAGTCACGCTGCAACTATTTCCTCATTAGTGTTATTAATCTATTCCTAGCAGGTGCTGCCATTAGTGGCAGTGTCCAGTTAAGGTAACGGTTTGCAAATCGCATTGCATACACCTTGCGTCAGCAAAACTGATGGCAAATGCTAGGTACTGGAGCGCTCAGTGATGAAAAAAAAATAATAAAATTTGTATTAAGTGGATATGGTCCCGGCAAAAAAGAAAACAGTCCACTAAATGCTGTGGAATGATCAGAGCTCAGTTCAGAGCAGCCATTCCGGTTGGCATTAGAACATCCGCAATCAAGCAGGTCATAGTCAACTTTGTTAGTAAATTAACTAATTTCGTATTTACGTTACCTTTCCAAATTGGCAGGTTTCCCCTGTAACGTTGGCAGCAATGTGCTTTGTATAATTGTACACGCAGTTGCACACTAGTTTGGGCAAAATTTTGATGGCTGTGTTTTTTTCTTGGCAAGTAAGCCTTGGAGTGCTTGCCCACATCAAGATCGCGTCCTCTAGCTTTGGCTTATCTTACGCACGCTCAGCAATGCCAAGGTGCTGCAGCATGTTGCCAACGTTTTGCTAATATTTACCCCACATTAGCAACTAGCTCGCCTTTGTGGTCCTCTACTTATTTCATTCATTTCGCTATGCCTCCGCCCGCTCAGTATGCCCTATAGCCTCAAACTGTGCCAGTTGCTGGGTTGACTCAAAAGTCATAAATACAAAACCACATAGTCTCAGGCTCTAAGACTCACTGTCATTAGCCTCTGGTCTTCGGGTTTTCCCGCATCATTGGTTTTAGCAGCTTTCCCAGCTTTCAGATTCAAGAATGTTCTTTATAGATTCCAATCATGGATTTTTTTTTTCTTGCTGTAACAACTTTATGGAGTAGACAATATTATCTCATGGAATATTCCCAGCTCTGCTTCCATCTGCTGTTCTCGACTAATTGCCTGATTTTGTGTTCTCTCCTTGTTCAAGGCGGGGCTTTGCCCTGAGCATGATGCAGCTGGTCTCTGCCATCATCGCCATCTGGCCTCTGCCGAAGTGCTGCTCAGTCTCCACCATCGAAACGGTCTGGTTCATGGCATCAATCCAGCAAACTACAAATCCTAGAATGCTTTTCCGTAGACTCTTTCGCATTATGGCAACCATGAACTCATACCCTGGGTCAGTCAGAGGAGGATGGGCCACCCCTCTTTAGCCTGGTTCCTCCCAAGGTTTCTTCCTATTTTTGATCCACAGAGAGTTTTTACTTGCCACTGTCGTTGCTGGCTTGCTTTTAAGGGGGTTCAAACCAGGGTTTACTATGAAGCGCATCGTGGCTATATTTTTCAATACACAGTTCTGATGAAACAAAATGTTTCTCTTATATTGAGTTCCGTTGTTCATCACAGAGGCTGGGAAACCAATTACTCGGTCCTGGTTTGCTGCTTGGCTCTGCCTCATTTGTCAGTACTATAGCCTTTTGCTCAGCTTTACACTCCTCATTCATTCCGTATTGGAGCAGCAACAACCGCCGCTTCGGTGGCATCTATTATGATAGTAAAGGCCACAGGACATTAGCCATCTTCAGCCTACAAACAATACCTTTGCCCATGAATTAAGCTCAAAAAAATGTATAAATAAGATTGTGTAAATTGTTACCATGTTTTGCATGTTAAATCAAATCCAGCTTGTACTTGTATCCATTTCACGTGTCGTTTAGAATATCTTTCTATACACATAGACAGGGCACAAAGCGTCATTCCTCAGCACCCATGCAATCTCAGTCACCACTACATACATTTCAATTATTAAAAGTACCAGCCTTCAAGATATCTCTTCTCATTATACTCCGCAAATCATATAGTATAATTCTCATGAATCGACTTCGAGAAATTGTGCCAGCCACCGGGTTGTCACTATACATAATACACTTCACATAGAATATTTCTTTTGTATTTGGCTTAAAGTGAAATTGTGCCAGATGCTAGGCTGTTAGAATGCATAGTACACTTCACATGGATTATTTCTCTTGTATTTGGCTTCAAGAGAAATTGCACCAGCCGCCGGGCTGCCACGAAACCTATGGAAGCTTCATATTTCATACTGTTAGCTTATGCCCAGCTTGGCTCTGTTTGGGGGTTAGTTGCAGCTCCCTGCCTTCGCTTCCACGCTTCCTGAATTCCAGGAAGCATTTGAGCATTTTTTTTTCCCAGCAGTGCAACCTAATTTATTTTATGTTTTCAGCATTCAAAAGAGTAGGCTACATTTGCAGGGAAGTGCAGTTGCACACTGGTTGCCATGAAGCAATAATAATAAATTTATCAAATTATCAACGCTTTTATATCGAAACGTTGGTGATTGAATAATTTAGTAAATTGGTTATTAGTGCATCGTGAAAGTTCAACGCATGACTCACATTTAAAATAATTTAATATTCATGTTATGCGTCAACTTTCATCGTGGCAAAATCATTTATGAGCTCTTTATTGTCAGGCTTGTAGGAAAGCTACAATATGAGATTGTATGAATGGTAATGATCTAATTAATTAATTAGAGACAAAATCTAAACCTTATCTAAATGCCATCTTCAGCAGCATTTACTTTGGGGCATTCTACTTCAAGACAGAAGTTTGAGAAATTTCAGTTGATTGCCATCCATGCAATCTCATTTAGTAGCTTTCCTCTTTGACACAAAACTGTATGTCTCACTCATTAATGGCAACGCAGCTTTTTGGTAGCCTATTTGCTCCGTATATTTATTCAATTAATTGTCCGATTCTTAATCGGGAACAGGTAGAGAGCTAACCTGAATAATGGTAATGTCACTGGTAGTGGAAAGTTTTAATTTTACATAAGCAAACTTTGTACGCAGTCCTGAGCTGGCAAAACTGCACTGTTTTATTATGTATATCAAGCTGATTGGACATGGACACAGAAAGAAAATATACCGTTTTGTGAGCTACAGGAATTCAGACACTTTGAAAGACATTGATGTTTTTCATGTCACAATTAATGTGAAGAGGAAAATGCTTGATAATTATTGCAATGAACAAAAATGCAAGATCAGGGGAAATGGACAGTACGACTTTTGAGAAGTACTGCACTTTAAGGCGAGGTGTGAGGAGGAATATTATCCCTCAGAACGCAAGTCTTGGGTGGAAGAAGTTAACAACTGGCCCCACTGGTCGCCAAGAAGATGGAGCATGGTGAAAACCCAAGTGGAGTTTACGTTGAGGCAGAAAGCTGCAGCTGATGTTGCCAACTTGTATTTGGAAGCCCCGAGCCCTGGCTGCTAGACAACAAGTGGAGAGACATGTTGACATCCACGGGTTTCCAGGAAAACCTTATGTGCATTGTTGTACATTAAGTTCCTGTTACCTACAACTCATGCCATGCAAAACGTGAGTTAGGTTGAAAATGAACCCACGAGAATTGAACGTTGGAACCAGCTAGCAAGTTAGCTAGCCTAGTGGCCTACTGTTAATAATGCCTTGTATTTTCTAATTCTTTTGGCAAAAACGGTGACAGTGGTTCACAGACAGATCAATGCTACATCATAACAGCTCATTTCTGCATGCTGTAGTCTTTTGACATTTTTCCTTCGTTCAGCGCTACAAGTGTCCTCCCTCTGATTAGTTGTTGGTCAATCCAATGGCATCCAGTGGTGGGCACGGTTCTGCTAATCTGCTAACCGCTAACTAGCAAAGCTAACTTTTTCTTCAGCAGATTAGCATTTCTGCTAACTTTGAAAAAACTTAGCGGACCAGTTAGCTTCTGCTAAATTTTGTTCTGTCAACTTTAAGTTCCCTAAATTTTTTCACCAGTAAAGTCAATAAAAATAAAATACAGCAGCAATGAGCAGCATTAGCTATGTGATTCTAAAGTTAATTTTACTTCCAGACTTTCAGAATGTTTACCTTATGGTAAGCATATTTCTGTCAGTTTACTAAGTCTATAATTACTAGTTTATAGTACCAGATTAAATATTTCCTGCATAAGGGACTGCTTAAACTGGTAATCCGCTTAATAGATATTGAAGTTTAAGAAACAGTTCCATTGCATGTTATATTTACATGATAATGGGATAGTCTCTTCGCTGTCAAATGGGTAGATATTTTCATGATAAACCTTATCTATATCACCCCCATCTTATAAAGGGTTTATTTGGAAAAGGGGAATTTTCCGCCTGCTAATGTGTATTCTGTTCTTTCTGACGTTTGGCCATTTATTTATCCTGTATTAATCGTGTGGTCACAAGGGGAGCCAAGAAGCTAAGTTTGATCATTGACATTCGTTAGGTGTTGAGTGAACACATCGTTTTGCTTCTGTATTGGACGAGCTTGCTAAATTGGCAAGTGGGACAAAGGTACAAGTATTTTATACCATGTGCCTTGTAAATTGTATGTTGCAGTTTTTGTTGCGATGAGATATGTCAATGGCCTCTACTTTGACGAAGTGGGAGGTCGCTGATTTGTTAACTCATGATATCCTCATTCAAACATGCAGAATTGACACACACCCTCTTCCGACCATGTCCTAAATAAATGTTTTTTAGTAAAGAAAAACATACTCTTTTAGCAAATGAAAAAGTCAACCAGCCTATCATCTATGAGATCTTGTCACCATAATTAGTTGTAAGTTATCATAACTGTCATTGATGGGACTGAAAAAAATCCATTTAACGATTTGTCACAACCAATTATTTATTTTTTTTTTAGCTGAGGAAACGCATCGTACTAGAAATTTAATGATGAAATGCAGTATTTTGAAAGACTGACTGAACTCTCACCAGTAAGTCAGTCACAAACATTGTTTTATATTCTGATGATATCCTGTAAACCTACATACTCAGGCGTGCGCAATCTGTCAACCCCCAAATTACCTCTGGCTATGTGCCTGTACGGCATGCTATACCATTGTGGAAAGCTCTATGTGTAAACTGCAACATATTAATTACAGCTCTCTAGGTCTCTCTTTAAGGATTTTCCAGCAAAAAAAAAAACCAAACCGAAGCTAAATTCATATGATAAAAGTCAGTGATTAGCGGTTTTCATTGTCTTCTGCTAATTTTTTTTTTTTTTTTTTGCTGTTTAGCGTAATCGAAGCTAACTTTTGAATTAGTGGATAAGTGGTTATCAAAGCAGACTTTTCGGTTAGCTGTGCCCACCACTGATGGCCTCCAGAGGTATTTTGGTCTGCATGCATATTTCACGTCCCTTGGAAATCAAAAATGAACTGAGAGGTTCCAGACCAATTTGCATTTGCGATTTGGTTTGGCAATGCCAGGCTTGCCCATGCAGTTTCAACAAACAATTTTGGAGATTCCAAATTCACTGTGTTTCTAGTCCCGGTCATGTTTGGATTTACAATAATTTTACAACTTCCTTCTTTCATATCTTTTTCACCCATCTGTGGCTGAATTTTCGCTCCAATATCATCTTCCGATTCCCAGCATCAGTGAGTAATTGTATATATGTGTGATAAAGTCATTTTAAAATTCCTTTGCTTCCTTGACAAAGTTCCCCCTCACCAGAAACCATTGAAACAATGCATCATTATAAAAATTAATCCCTGGGGTACCATACTCACCCATCTCTTGGAAGTTCCAGACCACAGGCTGTCTGTGTAAACTAAAAGAAGTCAATTTTCCTTATATTTTGTAGTGAGAGCTGATAAGCTATGACACTCACTGTTCCGTTTGAGCAGCACATAATTGCCAGTGGGGGCACTTATTTTGCTCTTTCAGGGTTACTCTACAATCTACAGCACCACATCATAAGTAAAAATGACTAATTTGAATATCTCTATGTCAAAGTAGATCTAGTGATGTTTGTCCATGCTTGCTTGTATGACGAGTTAAAAACTATATTGGGTGTTGATTGCTAGGCGGCTAGCAAGGTATGAACATTCGCATGGACAATCAAGCCTGCATAGTCAGGCTAAGGGTCTTTGTGACACAATTTGACAAATTTTTTGCTGTAGAATTTGCATCATAAAATGGCTTATGCAGTTAGAATGCTGAGTCCTCACACTTAAGAACAAGACGTCCTCTCCAATGTCGCAATATATTAAAATGCAATTTTAAAATGCAATGCGTAGTAGCACATCTGTGGGCCCAAAGTTTGATAAGGGGTTAATTATTAGGGCCTAAGCTGCCAGGACCCTATTGTTATCCTGCATGTTCTTCTTTCTTCTCCTTCTTCCGAGGAAATCCTACTTGCCATGCGCAAAAAATCACCAAACTTTGCACAAAGGTCCAGTCCCATGCCAGATTGCCTCAGCTGCAAAAACAGGCCAATAGTCCTGATGGTGGCGCAGCAGCAAGCCTCTAAAGTTCAAAATTTTGAAAATTCACAAAAAATCAACCATATGTGCTGCAGATTTGCAATTTTCACCAAAATGTAGCCCCAATACTTTTAATAATACAATAACTTTTGTACTTTTAAACCCATTGCAAATTATGAAGTCCATCACTCTGTTTTTTTCAAAAACTGTAAAACTTATTAAACCTATCTTCTCCCACAATTTTTGGTCAATTGACACCAAACTTGCTACAGAGCATCTTCAGACTGTCCTTCACAAACAACCCGCACAGATTTTTGATTTATCGTTACAGTATTGTAAACATATACTTGCAAATTCTTGCTAAATACATTTTTAATGTTCATTTAAAAAATGACATAATTTTGAAGTCATGGTAGATGATGTTTGGAAAATATCAGAATTTTATCTCAAAAACTGAATTTTTTACAGCATTTTGAATTTCGCTCTCATGTGAACAATTGGAGTCAATGCAAAAATTGCATATTTAAACATCAGTTTTTCACTTATTGAGCCAATAAATCATTGTTATAAACAAATGACCAACATCTCCATGCTGTCTAGATGCAATTTGTGTATTTTTGTCTTAATAACTGAATTTTTGACAGCCGTTTGAAATCTGCCTTTACACGCTAACAGCTGCTGTCTTGCACACAGGTGATTGGCTTAGTCAATTTGTGAAGCTACATGTGACATTTCCATTTGCCAATTAGCTCAGTGAGATAGAGGATGTTTCTTGGTGTTGAAGATTGTGAATTCAAGCCTCAAATGATGTAAAATGCACATTAGAATGCCACCTTTTTTTCATCTTCCTACACTCTGCTTGTTGCTCGGAATTGCCTAATTTTGCCTAAAATTGCCCGGCCCCGACCATTGCTGCACAGCAGCTATAATTAGGTTATATAATTGGTGGTGAACGACACCTTAAGCATTTGGGTGATTACTGAGAGTAGCTGTGATAGTTCTGCCCTGCAGTCCCTCCCCCTCCTGCTGTCTTTGCCTCCACTTCAACGAGCCACACCTGTTGCTCGTTGAAGTGGAGGTGAAGTTTAGTGTATTTAAGAGCTGCACCGCCAATTGGCAGTGCAGCTGCATTCTAGCTCTGTGTGTGTTGCTGCTTCTCACCTGTCTCTTTGTCATTTTTTAAAGTATATTTATTAAATATCTTTCTTTTTTTTGTACCAGCCTGTGCGAGTGGGTCCCTTTATCAGCCTTTGGGTACATGGTCCCAGTGCCCGCCGGATTGCTTGTTGCATCCGGCAGGACTAAACCATGACAGTAGCATTCATGAAGTTTTATGCAGTTCTTCTGTAGAATCTACTGTACGACACTGATCTTCAGTCCTGGTCCTGAGGAGCCAGAGTGTGCTGATTTTTGTTGTCACTCAGCACTAAGTTGATCACTTAAAGCAGACTTGTACAGTTAACTCACTTCACCTGGTTTAATGGTCTAAAATGATTGTTGATTTCAAGGTGAATCCAACAACCAGCAGAACCTGTGGCTCACTGGTATGAGGAATGAAGACCGTTATGCTGCAGAGGCCCTCCGCATTAGTTACGTAGCTCATTAGAAGGACCATTTCCTCACCTTCTCGGAAAGATTTGACAAATGACCATGCAAAGAATTAAGCAGTGGAAAAACACTTCTCTGGCCTCCAAATATAGGTGGAAGACAGTGCTTGAAATGGATTATGCTGTGAGCATTTACAAAAAACCTGTTCTGGAAACTGCAGCAGAATTAAATCTGATCAATTTTTATTAATTAATAATGCACAGAATGTCTCACCTGCTCAACAATAAATAAACAGGTGGTGCACAGGATAGACAGTTTTGTTGTTTTTGGGGCAGCACAACTGTGGGGTTGTGCAATTATGGGAAAAGTGGAGCCTGTGTTTAGCCAGTGGAGCTAATCCTATAATTTGGCTCTCTACCTGGAGAGAGTTGTGTGTCAAGTAGGGTGCAAGAGGTAAATGCAATGAAATTACGAGCTCTGCCAACAGAGCAGGGCTAATGCATTGAGGCTGTATTCTGGAGTGTGTAAAAATAATTGATGATAAATATGGGCTCAAAGAGCCACTATAGTTGCCCTCTTGTTAGTAGGCACCAAATGCTGAACTTCCATTTATTAAAAAAAAATTGGCCCGGGTAAAACACAGAGGACAACATTATGCTCTTTTTCCCCACAAATGGACTCTTTCTTGACTGCCCAGTAGTTTATTTAACCCTTTAAAAGTGTGAGATCACGGGAATGTTATAACAGTGTTCTGGCCAGATCATTCTAATGCTAATGTGACAATCATAAGGGGCAAGAGAAAGCAATAGAGTTAAAAACAAGAGCTGCTCTTCAAATGGTTCAATGTTAGAATCTGTTCTTACATGGGAGATAAAGGCAGCACAGAGATTGTGTGTGTGTGTGTGTGTGTGTGTGTGTGTGTGTGTGGGAGTATTTGTGCTTGCTGCATGCATGTTGCTGTACATATGCAGAAGTCAGGCCATGTTCTAAAAACTGATTTCCAGCAGTTTATTTCCTTCCAGGATAGATCTGAAATAGTAATTTGTCCTGAACATGCTAAAACACGTAACAAATTACAATTTTTAAAATATAATCAAATCCCTCTATGTTGTATCATTAAAATAAATTACTGGAGTTATTCCCTGAATGCTGATCATTCATGAAGAGAGTGTGTGAATGACTTTTCTATTTAATTTTTTTTTTTGCCATTTAGAAACTTAATTTATAGGAAAATTTACAATGAACCATGGCAAATATGAAAATACACATAAACATGGTTTGGCATGGGACTGATCCTCATTAATTATAATAGCACTGCTAAATGCCAATGCTAAAATTGATTAGTGACAATAATAAGCCCTAAAAATGATTAAAAAGTGCAGGTAATGTAAGTAAAACTGTCGAAACTGTATTACTAAATTAAAAAAAAAAAAAAAACATCACTGCTGGAAATGATCACACCCCTCCGCAAAAAAATACTGTGCACAATCAAAATAATGGATATGCGATTCATATCTTCTCACCGGCAATCCGGCTGAACGGATGTAAGTACACACTCTCTAGAGTCCATAGATAGAAAGAGTCACGTTAATTTAAGAATAGGAGCCATTTTGTTTCCATCGCATGAAACCGGCCCATTGCGCGCAATGGAAATCTTGCATTTTTTCATTCTTTTGTGGGAAAGAAAACTTATTAATTTAAGGATTAAAAACAATAAACCAGCTAGCAATTGTATCGACACACATAATAGGGGAAAATGTTTGGACAAAAGAAAAGATCAAATGAATAAACACGTCAGCTATGTTTTTGACACTTATTATCAATTCACCACGTTTGATTTCCTGGCTGAGTCTAGCGGCGACTTTTGTGTCAAGAAGTTGCAAACAACGGAAATGAAAGCTAAAAATAGACACACAGGAATTTGAGTTTTTTGATACAACTATTCATATTCCTGGCAAGGATGATGATTATGACAACTCAGAGAATGCACAGTGTGACAACAACTGCCCAACTGGAACTATGATGGTGTGAAACTAGTAACCGCAGCTCTAGAATAGTAACTAAATGAAACGGAACCCACAACCACATTTCAACATGAAGCATCAGGCCGTATTACACCACTTTGGAGAGCAATTATTTTATGTAATAATCAGCCTGTTGTTGTATATTGCTTACATAAATGTTATTGAATAAACGCTATTTTTGAGGGGAAAAAAACGCTCCCATGAGTGTAATTCAAGACAGATGTATTATGTCAAGAGATTAAAATACCTAAATATCTTTATGCAGGGGCTCAGGAGGAAATGTTCTCATTGGCATCTATTAAATTATATTTAATATAATAGAATAAAATATTTCACTCCCAAGGTTTCTCTCACACCTGCATTGAATCTAATCTGATAATAATCTTTCCTTAACTTAATTTTCATATGTTCCCATATTCCTTTGCGAGGCAATATTTCATTATTCATTTGGCATATAGTTTTCATTTCTTAAAGTTTCAACAGAGTAATCCAGAGCACTTAAGATTATTAAATCAACTATAAATGGCCCAGCAAACAGCCCACAAATAATAACATGAAATAAATATGAACAACAGTTTTATTTCAATATACTGACTGTATGAGCCACACAATAATGGCTTAATCAGTTTAGTATATTGGCTGTTGGCTTCAAACCAATTAATTTGGCCTTGAAGAATAAAAACTTTAAAGAAGATTAAGATTAAGATCGACCAATTTTTTGTTGTCAACACACAGACACATACGCACATACACACACACACGCACACATCCACACACACACACACACAGGAACACGCATACACATGTATACACACACACACACACACACAAAAAAATCCAAATCACACACATCTGCTAACAATCGCAGATTTACTAGCTGGTTAATAGTGTGCAGTATCACAGAGACATTAAGTTTACCTTTCCTTCACAAACGCACTCAACAACTATTCATTTGGTGGGAACAGAGATGCTAAATATCCCACTAATTGCAAATTGGAAAAAATATGTTAAGCACATATTGAGTCCTTTCAACTTGAACAAGTTTTCACTCAAAAAAAGCAAATGGTCTCTGGCAAAGGCCTCTGGACCCCTGTGTGAAGGGGAGTGGTAGGAATATCACAAGGAGGGAAAACCTGGAGGTGAGAACTCATGGATACTGGACTTTGCAGCAAAAAGCGAAAACAAAATGTTATAAACTGCCAGATACACTGACAAGAAGCAGACAACACCACTGTGCAATGTATAATGGATGACAGAAAATCGATGGCAAAAAGCAGAATGCCACCAAAAAAAAGCAGATAAAATGCTGTCAATGACGGGACGTACATGAACTGAGCGCCAGTCGACAGATCTGTTTTCTTTTCATCGAACATTTATCAGCAGAGCAGTACACTCAATCTGAAACAGACCAACCAACTGACAGAAACAACACAGCTAGCGTAAAGCTGTGGTGTTGTATTTGGTATTGTCAGTACAGAGTGCTGTCTAAACACAGGCAACTCCAAACCAAAGACACTTTACTCCAAAAAAAAAAAAAAAAAAACCTTCCTGGGGATTATGGGATTACATCTGTTATCCGGAACTCAATCAGACTTCTTTTATTTAGACATCAAAGATGGCATCCAATGAGAGATGGGTATCTCATGTTGATATCTTGATGCTTGGGAAAAATATGCTTTTTTTGGGTTAAGTTTCTGACGTCTCACATTAATTATGAATTTAAGATGATGCGGCTGGCTTTGACGCGAGTGGAACATTCGGTGATTTATAAACAATACAAGAATTCAAAATTGGCACTCATACAGTACAGCATATCTATACTTTAGATGGCGTTCCATTTTGAACGGTGTAGTTTTTGAAAAAACAGGAACACACCGTGGACAATTCGCCAACCACACTGCCCTCGCTAACAGACTCAAGCTAAAGGGCAATTTATAGTCTCCAGTCAGCTCAGAGTACCTGCATCTGTTCAACAAGAGGGAACCAGAGTACCTGGAGAAAACCCAGGTGCCCACCGGGAGAACATGCAAACTGCAAACAGAATGACCCCAGGTCTGATTCCAACCCTGAACTTCCATGCTGCGAGGCAAAATTACAACCCGCAGTATCACTCTGTCCCCTACGCCAGTTCATAAACTAGTATGAATATAAAAATATTGTAACATCTGCTTTAATTTGTTATGAGGGAAATTTGCTAGATGGACACAGTTGGACTGTACATGGCGAGGCAGTATTTAAATATACATACAGTCACTTGAAGCAAATGCAGTGCCATGAAATCAACACCTATCTGTCTATGGAGGCGCTGAGCATCCAGTCTCTACAATTTGTCCCGATCTCTGTGTCATAAAATAAATGCCTTACATTTAACGTACTTCAGTAGTAAAAAATTATACCTCAATTTTCCCACCTAAATGTTTGCTGTCATTACACTCATGACAAGGAGATAGCAAAACATGGGAAACAGTATATAGATTCTACTATTTTCCTCTTGAAAGCTTGTACTGTAGTGAGACACAAAGACATTGGGAATTATACTGAGAAGGCAGCAAGAAACATACTGTTTCTGAAGCTGATTAACAGATTCAAGAGAAAACACAGCACCAAGGTGACAACCAATCATTTCCAAGATTGTAGCTGCAAAGCTAGGTGACATCACTGTCATGTGACTTCAGTCATTCTCACTCAATTCAGCTGACTTTAGAATGCAGGATGTCAGAAATAGAAAATGGATTTCTTCTGCTAGGGTAATGTGTCCTCTTCAAAGTCATTATTACAAAGTGATTACCAATTACAGTTTTTGACTGTTTATAATATTTTTCATTAGCTTATGTTAATTACCAATTTAGCACTGGAAGAGAGGACAAATTGATTATGGAATAGACAAAACTGCCATATCCAAAAACGTGAATAAATAAACATGTGCACCCAGAACTGAATATCATTTTGAAACACAATAAATTAAGTAAAATGTGTTTCTAACGCAGTGTAAATAGAGTAATAAATAATTATATAAATAAACACATAAATTCATCCTACATTAGCAAAGGCATTTTATAAATTACTGAATGTATCATTTTCACTCTTTTTTTAAGACTGAACAGTAGCACTGGAAGGAAATCCATCTCATTGCATATTAATCCCCTTTGGTCCTACGCTGGCAGGGAGAGAAAGTCATATCATAGCCCCCCTAAATTAGCAAACCGAGAGGCTCAGAGGTGGATTCTAATAGCTGCAAGACAGAGAACGCATGTATAAAAAATGCAGAATTACTCGCCGGCTTAATGCCTGACCTTGGGCCAAATCACTGCATTATTGCCCCCTATCACCTACAAAAACCAAGAAGGCATGAGGGCAGAAGCTTGCCTGAATCTTTATTCTAAGCACACGCATGTTTACATCTGTATCATTTCGTGCCAATTTAAATCCATGCCAGTGCTCTACTGCTGCACAGTGTTCTCTGCATTAATTGAACAGAACTTGAATTGGATGTGAAAATAAAGGCCACTATTCTAGCCTTGAGAGTCAAGTAATCTAATTAATTTATGCATTAACATAACATCTTTTTTCCCCCCATTTTGACACACTAAGCATATCATGTATAGGTTCCGGTACCTTTAAGCTCTTAATTGTATTTTGCATGTCATCCCTGTAATCTTTCAGTAGAGTTGGGGGCAAGTTGCAAATATCTATTGCAAATATCCAGGACTCCCTGGAATAAGAGATCTTGTATCTCAATGGGACCTTCCCGGCTAAATAAAGGATCAAAAAAAAATCTACCAGTCAAGACAAGCTAACCAATAGAATTTAACCACACAAAACACATTTACATCAATAAACAAATTTGTAATTTGAGTTATTTGTTGAAGCAGATGATTCTTTACTCTGTGGGAGTTATTTGTGAGATATTTTACCATTTTATTTATTTATTTATTTATTTTTTACAATTGTTGAAAACATTCTTAAACATTCTGCTCATATATAATCCCAAAGGACATTGTGATTTGATACAACCTTAGAAATGGCATAGTAGTAAAGTATGTAAACCTCGAGAACACCAGCAAAATTATCAAACAAAACAAACAGCAACAGCAACAAGTATTCTTCTTCTTCTTTGTATTATTACTGTTATTAGTTTTACAATGTATCCGTGTAACTATATGTCATTTTATACAAATTACACAAAGAAACCTTATTTCTTCCGAGATTACAAAAATAGAAGCCGTATGTTTGTAGTGCTACTGAAGCTACAATAAATATACACAACACATTCCCTTTGAAATAGAACCATAAGTATATAATGTTGAGAAATTATCCCCACAAAACTTGTTTTATAGCCAACATATTATAGACCACACTAATAATCTATATGATTTACAGTACATGACCTGAAAATAGAATTCACAGAGTGACCAAAATGATTTATAAGGCCATTATTAACTTATTACCAAACTATCATATTGAGATTAGCAATGATTAATCCCAGTATGTCATTAGACACCATTATTTCAATGACATGAAAGAGCTGTGCTGCAATATACCCATAGGTATTAAAAATTTACCATATTTTGGATCCCATGAACAAAACTTTGTGGACGGCAAGTAAAAGTGCAAGTCCACCGGTTGTATTCATCTATTATCCACTGTAAATTGTCTATTCAATCCAAAAAATTATTATTTTTTATTTCTTTCCGATGAATTTTCATAAACTTGCTGATAGATCTCCCACGAGCCAAAAATTACCTCCATGAGGACTTTAGATAAAATCTTAACTTTTTAGCTCAGATTAATTTATAATACTCATGAATGGTTACTCATTCACTTAAACTAATCACATGCTTTCATAACCTGGTCACAAAACCAATTCAAGATTTCAGCAGTGAGACTAACAAAAAAAAAGAACAATCTATAATTTAGAAGAATGCGAAGATCTGAGTCACAGATTATGCATTTCTTTTAATAAGCAAAAAAAAAAAAAAAAACCAAAACAAATACAGAGCAGAAAGCTATCAAGGGAATGTACGGTAAAAATAAACACACCGCCTGACATTGTTTTTTTTCTTCTTGTGCAGTATACTACATAAGTCACCACACACAACTGTGTTTAAAACGTCCTCAAATCTGTAAGTGCCAATAAAAGCATGGCTAGGCATAGTAATTCTAGGTTATTATCCACACAGGCCATACAATAAGTGCTCGAGTTGAGTGTAACATGTGTAGTTTCACGATACGGACAGCAATCAGACCTTATTTGCTAAAAATTCAGATCAATTGAATTTTAATAGGAGGCATGTGGGGAAGCGACATATCCGCATGGAATTCTGGGAGCGCAGGAAACGAGTCCCATATTTGCCAGGAGACATTCGGGTAGGCTACATAAACTTTTTTTTTTCATTTTTATATATGTTTTTTTTTATATTTCTCGATTCTCAGGTCCGTTCGGGGCCAGAGATTGCTCGGGCTGCTCGGAGTCGAGCAATTTGAATAAATTATGCTGAAAATCACTTGGTGGTTCATTTTGTGTGAAATTATATTTTCGCTGGAAAGGTTAATTTTGAAGGGAGTTTGAATGGCTGGAAATTGTGCATCTGGGGAGCCGGGGTGTTGAGAAGGCAGCAGTTATTAAAAGCGATTGCATTTCCTCTCGGTGCTCTCCGGAGAGCAGAATCAGTGGAGATGTTAAACCTTGCTTGACACCCCTGTTGAATAATTGTGGGTGTGGGAGCTAATCAGCGGAAGATGTCTCCTCAATTTAAATCTTGTCAGTTAGTCGAGATTAGGGCCTGGCGAATCCGCCGCCATTAGCTTTGTTGCATGTCAATGCGCGAGTGAAGACGTTCAAAAAGTCCGGTAGCAAGGGTAAGAGAGAGAAAGACAGAAAATAGAGAGGGAGAAAGAGAGGTGTTGGAGGATGCCGGAGCGTTATTTTAGCCAAAGCTGGTCTGACACTTTCTTGAGAAAAAGAGAATGCGGGAAAACACCTGGGTGTTCAAGGGTGAGTGGAAGGCTTTTGGAACCGCAGTTGTTCTTGGTGTCTTTTTGACTGTGTGCCGACCAGAATAAGGATCAAATAAGACAAAATGCAGTGTCTACACCCTCTCAAAGACATTTACAGTCAATTTTCACACATAGTACACAACACAATAAAGTATCTTACCACCGTATTGGGATGCTAGATATACACTCATGCAAGTATGCACACAGACACATGCAGTCACGCATGCAAACACAGATGCAGGCTTGCACACAAACAAGCATGCATGCACACACGCGCACACACACACACACGCGCGCGCACGCGCGCACACAAGCACACATGCACGCACCCATCGGAATAGTCAGGAAATGTCATTATGCCATTTCAGACATGCTCTGTATTATGAATTTCAAAAAAAGTGTGTTTTTCTCCTCTTCTGAAATTAAATTACGGGATTCATCTGAGCTGTAGGAAATCACTGGGTCTAAAGTTGACAGCATAAGTGGCTAATAATATATGACAGCATGATCTCATTTAATAATGAGAGAGGGGAAGTGAAAAGAGCGGAGGTTTTTGGCCGGGATTTTTATTGGGACTAATTCCAAAATGTGCCGTGAATTTTACAGTTCTGTCTAGCTGGCGTCCGTCCATGTTTCTGTGGTAAATATTTGTAACAGATTTCACCGGGCAACACAAAGGCGTCTTTGACGGAGCGGATCGCGTACCTAGCGGGGAAACGGGAAGGTCAGGCCAAATAAACAAGGCAGTCATGCCAAGTTCAGCGGGACCTACATACAGAACTCACCCGGCATCAGAGCTAGGCTGAGTGCTGACAGATGTCTCGACTGTGCGGAAAATAGGAAGGAGCTCTCCCTCTCTCTCTCTCTCTCTCTCTCTCTTTTCCTCCCTCTCTCCCTCTTCAGCTTTCTCTTCCTCGATCCCTGTATCTCTCTCACTCCCTCAATCTCTCTTTCTCTCCCTCCTCCTTACGCTGCACTTCACTCTTTCAAATCCTCTGCTTCTCTTCCTCCCATCCACTTCCTCCTCCCACTCACCCTTTCTCTTTTTCTCTTCCTCTCTCCACCTCTTCCTCACACTCTCTCTATTTCCCTCTCCCTCCCTCTTCAATTCTGCATTTACCTCCCCAACTTCCCACCTTCTTCTCTCTCCCACTCCCTCCTTTCTCTAACCCTCTCCACTCAGGGCCACAACACCCCTCTCTTCCTCTCTCCCATCCTCTCTCTCTCTCTCTCTCTCTCTCTCTCTAATAAAGACAGTGCCACAGGCCAGTATAAGTCTATGCACAACCAGGTATTGAAATGTCGCCCCCGTGGTCATGCCTGAAACACTAATGCTGCAGACTATAGCAATCTCCACAAACCCACTGTCAGACTCCCAAACCTCATCTTACAGTAACACTCTCCGAAAATAAAGGACCCCACAGGAACCTTGTGATTCCACAGAAAAACCCAAACTAGTCCAAGGGTTCTCCATCAAGCAAAATAGTTCTTTCCAGGAAATGACAGAATTCCATAAAGAACTAAAATGGATTTTCATATGTAGACAAGCCAAAAATGTTTTTCAGAGTATGAATAAGAAAGTGCAGTTAGAAATGAAATGTTATTTATTTGTAACAACTCGCTAATGAGTGGTGGCAGAGGTTCGCTATTTTACATGAAGCAGTAGAACATCCAGTTTCTGAAAGGAAAAATCCACTCCAGTGATTACTTCCAATCAGCTGGATCAAGCACACTTCTCCAAGCCAGGCGCTAGAAGCCATGAACGAAATTAGCAGAGTAACTTCATGGATGGGAATAAAATGTATACCAGAGCTTTTACTATTCAATTCAATTCAGTATCCTTTATTGGCATGAATGTCAGGTGGACAATATTGACAAAGTGTGAAGAAAAATACAATAATAGTATTATCATTTAAACAAGAATTAGTAAATTACACATATAGTATATATACAGTATAATAAATAACTAAAAAGAACAACAGCAGAGAACAGAGAATAGGTCTGACGTATATATACATAGAGGTAAAAAATGATTGTTTTGGATAAATTAATAAACAATGACCATATATGAAAACGAAATTGTAAATATCAAATATGAAATAAGAAAATGAAAAGGCAGAATGTGAGCAGTGAGGAGACTGACAATAGTGCTGTAGAGGTGTTGTGCTGGTGTTCTATCAGGCTGTGACATGTACTAACATAACTTTCTGCTTCTGTGGTATTGATGCTATTTTCTCAAAGCAGAGGGCACATTTTAGACTGGTCAAAAAGTGTATCAAAATTTTGGAATTTATATGTAATTTTTGAACAGAAATTTGTTATTATGTGTTCATATGTGCAACATTGTGCCTGTAAATGAAGTTCTGTCACCACCTCTGTCTGTGCACAGAGCTGACACGGCCTTTCTTCTCCAGGCAGCCAGGTCTGCCTGTGTTGGCCAGTCTTGAAGCCAGGCTGTGATAACTGTGTCTGTGCATAGTTAAAGGGCATCTAAAGTTGATTCCCATTGTTTTTGTTTATCGGCCAATCAGCGAGCCGCACCTGCGCAAAAGAACCGAAATAGAAGGATTATCTACGCATGTACACAAAACATTGGTTTATATGAATTAAATTGGTCATGTGATAATGCAAGATGTCAACAAAAACAAGTAATTTGTTTGTAAACATTGGACGATCAACGTCCTGTCTGAGAATCGACTTTAGATGCCCTTTAAGGTCTTCCTCAGTTTCAGATCAGTCTCAGAAGTCAGATAGTCCGCCACTGTGTTCTGTCTTTTTAGAAACAAACAGCATTGAAGTTTGTTTAGAGTTTATGAGGTGGGTGGAGGTGGATATTTATTGTCATTTTATTTGTTTTTAGCGATAATTTGGCTGGGACAAATTGTGTACTCTGTGTAAAAACATAACTTACACATACATAAACATGCCTCCAAGCACACAAACACTTCACACACACACACACACACACACACACACACACACTATCTGTAAATTCATATCTGTCTCCATGTATGTTTGTCATACGTCAGGTCAAACCTCAGCCCTGCAGTGCATTAGACGTCCTGATTAGCCTTACATCAGAACGGCTTGTGTGCTATCTTTCAAGCGAGCCACAGTACACAGAAGGGCCTGTTGCAGCACCGCGGACAAGCCAGGGAAACGGCGCGCTTTATACAAAGCGCTTAAAAATTTGTGACAGAGC
>CM056201.1:83660762-83708262 GCA_029692085.1 Gymnothorax javanicus
CTTCACGTATAGTAAAATTTCAGCTCATGATTCCTTTATTGTCTGTATGGTATAGCTCTAAAATTAGACTTTCTAGAATTCACAAAATTTATAATCTGTTAAGGCTAAAAATAATTGTTATTACATGCATTACAATGTATTACAATGGTGTAATTTTATGATACAATAACTTCAGCAAGAAAAAAAACAGGGAAGTTGCAAAGCAGAAATAGTTCTGGTATGAAAATAATATTTTGAATAAACACACAAGCCGTCTATGGAATGGCAAACTGTTCAAAGCACAAATAGTTTAATAAATATATGTATATAGTACGGAGATACTTCTACCCAAACTGTACCATATCAATATATACAAACACGGGCTGCAAGCAAAATATTGGATGCACCCCTAAAAAATGGCTTCGAAGTCCAAATGAAATGGAATTTCAAGAGCATCTAATTCTTGTATCATGACACATTTCTGAGTGAAATGGGATAGGCCGGTGGGACATAAACGTAAGGAGGAATTTGATTTGAATGTTGAAAAGAGGGCATGTTTTTAGTCTGACCTCTGTGCCACTAAAAGTTGAAGATTGATTCATCATACATTCATGAAAGGGAAGACCCAAACAAAGGGACGACTCGACAATGTGAACATGCGACCAGAAAAGTTAACGTGACCGAAGCTTTTAATGACCGTCTGGTAAGATAACTGCTTGGAAGTTTTCATCATTATTAGAAATGTCGATGAACATTTGTTTACGTTATTAAATTACTTTATGGTTTCTTAACTTCATTGTACCCCGGTTGAGCACATTTGTCGTTAACCGAATTGTATATATTGAATTATGTGGCTATTGCCAACGTTGTTAAATGGAAGCACTAGTTTAAATATTTTGCTGAGAAAAGTATTGCCGTTGAATGTTAATTACAAGTAGCTAGCTTGTTAGCAAATTTGCTAATTTTATTAACTGCCAAGTGAACGCATTCTCCACAATGGTAAGGTTACCGAGGTAGCTAGCTGGTGACTGTTAAGAATTGCTAGCATCTGCTCTCAGCGGTCTCTTCAAGTCACTGGGATGGCTAATTAGCTACCTAGCACGCAAACGCAATTTTCTCCATTAAAGTAATACATTTGCATTTCTATGATAACTTACCCATGAAACGTTTTATTTCAGTCCTTCAAATTAATACTGCTGCAAAATGCAGCCGCGTATCTCGGCATTTTAATGATTATATTACAATTTAACTTATTTGAGATTGGCCTCATAGGAAACCATTCATTTTAATGAAGTAGTTGAGCGTGTCAGTATGGCAGCCAGGTGCTTCACTTTAGGTAATGTAAATATGACGTCATCAGCAATCTTTATATTATATATATATATATATATATATATATATATATATATATATCAGTGGCGGCTCTTGAAGTGGCAACAGGGGAGGCTCAAACAATCCCTTAAAATTAATGATCGGTCACGACCTGTTTTCAATCATTAATTTAAATTCCCATTATAGAAACTCCGAAAACTCTAAACATTATCAGGTGTGGCCACTTTTCATTTATAACGCATACCGATTACCACTCCGGACTTCTCACGCTTCTCTTTACTCAGGGGTTGGAAGCAATACATGTGTTTCATGACTGTTCAAATGAAATAAGATCATTTGAAATGTCTTAATGCAATTCCATTGCTTCCAACACCTCCATGCACAAGGACTTCAATTCCGCAGGAGAATCTCTTACATACACGGTGATTGAATAATTGCTGACTACAGCAGAGGAACGTAAATATGCCACTTAAACTCACACCGAATGCGCGAGAGTTGACAGGTATGCGTTATAAATGAAAATTTTCCACACCTGATAATGTTGAGAGTTTTCGGAGTTTCTGTAATGGTAATTTAAATTAATGATTGAAAACAGATCATGACCAATCATTAATTTTAATGGATTCTTTGAGCCTCCCGTTGCTGGTTTACGAGCCGCCACTGATATATATATATAGATGAACTGAGTCAAAAATCATGAAAAAATGTGCCAAAAGCTGCTAAAAACCTGCCCCAACCCCAACATGTTCAAGCACCAAGGCCTGCCCAAGCAGCTGTCTGTCAACCAGTGCACCCAGTCACGGGAGACAGGGTCCCATCCAACCAATTAGGAGGATTCTTCCTCCAATCCTTATCTTTAATAATAATAAAAGTAATAATAATAATAATGATGATGATGGAATGATCATAAACCAGAAATAACATAAATGGATTGGCAAACTGTTCACAGCGTGCTGCTGCCTATTGCTCACTGTATGCTGGGAAAGACTTCATCCCCCAAAGACCCTGACCAGGAATGAGCAAGTTGCTTGGATGGAAAATTATAATAATAATAATAATAATAATAATAATAATAATAATGAATCCCATGTTTCTGTATGCTGCCATGTAAAAAATACTTTCTTATTAGTGCATTTACTTGATAATCGATTAAAGTCCAAAATAAATCTATACAGAAGTAAAGGATAAAATGGTTTCGCTCATGTTTTGGGCCTTAACCTCCTTAAAACTTCCCACTCGTCGATGGAGTGATGCGGCCCAGCCCAAGAGAGGGAGACTCGGAGGGAGGGAGAGAGAGAGAGAAGGCTCTTCTTGGGCTCACTGAATGCTGAGTAATATTAGCTTGGCACCACTAGCTCAACCAAAATTAATCCCCTTAAATAACAAAAGCAAATATTACCAGCACCCAACTGCCAATCCGTCATTTAAATGCATTCCTAAATGCAGAACTCACCATCCCAGTTCTTCACACAAGCCTGAACAACAGCACACACATCCCACTGAATTATGACTTCTCATTACTGCCCGGTTTATTTATAATGCTAATTATTACCTCCTCACAAAACATATGGTTTAATAAGCACTGCACTTTTTGTTCAGGAGAAAAAAATGCGTACACCTCCAAATAATTCAGCACACCTTCCTAAATAAGATACTTGAGTCCATCGTGCAAAGAAATTGACATTTTATTTTACCCTCGGCATGACGCCCTGGGCAAAGTTTGATCTAGGGACAACTTAAAAAAAAAAAAAAACATGCATATTAACCAAAACTGTCATTCACTCAGGCGTTACGGGGGCCGAAAACTGCAAAATATGTTTCTTTGAACTCCTCATTTCAGCAAAAAATTATTAAAAACTTTATATCTAATTAAAATGATAACTGCATTCCCATTTTTCAAACTCTCCGTGTCCTGGGGGCCAATTGGGTTGAGTGAATCTGCTGGCTCCCTCCACACTGAGCCGGTCGGCTCCTGCAGCAATATCACATCATTACCATCTCCCCAGCTGAGCAGCAGCCACCATTATCACGGCGGATTATTAATCTTCTTGTCTTATCAACTTGCAAATCGCAAACCATTGAGCCTTATGGCGTGGTTCTGGGTCCATAGTTATTCATTTTGTAGGTCTACCTAGCCTTTGAGTCTCCTTAATCACCTGAAGATTGTGTGTCTCTCACTGTGCCCCGGCCTCTTGCCTCCTCTGCAGAACCGCTGGAGACAGACGGAGAGAGAGAGAGAGAGGGAGAGAAGGAAGAAGAGGAGGAGAGTGAGAGAGAGCAAGAGATGGAGGGAGAGAGAAAGAAAGTGAGAGTGATTGAGAGAAAGGGAAGAAGAGAGGGAAAGGGAGAGAGAAAGAGCAGGGAGAAAAGAAGAAAAGGGGAAAAAGAGAGAGATGGAAAAGAAGAGGATAGAGAGGAAGAGGGAAAGAGAGGGGGGGGAGAGCTAGAGAGAGGCAAAGAGGGGGAGAGAGATGGATGGTGAAAGAGAGATGGGAATAGAAGAGTGACAGAGAAAACAGAAAGGCAGAGAGAATGAGAAAGCAAGAGAAACAAGAAAGAGAGCAAGAACGAGAAAGCAAGAGAAACAGAGAAAGAAAGAGGCATATTTACTTTTTAAAGAGAACGAGGGAAAAGGGCCCTTCTTGTGAACAGGAAGAGGAGACAGAGAGGAGAATGAATTTCATTAATAGGGGCAAATTAGCATCCAGCTGCCAGGAGCTGACCTCTTTCCCTGACGTGAGTGTCGGAGTCAGTCCTGTCATTTACCCCCAGCCTTCAACTGTAATATTCAGGTAAAAAGAAGGCTGAACACACAGCGGAACAGCGCAGTCAAGTTTTACCCTTTCATTTACCAATTTATTCACATTTTCTTATCATTTATTGCTTTCACTGTTTGAGCTGGTGCTAATTCTACCTGATGTGGCCTTTTATTGCATTAATTTGCTCCTCTAACTAATAAAACAATGATGTTGTTTCGTGAATGAGAAGTCACTTGCGGGCAGTTTGAACTGAACATTAACGAGAGTAAACATATGTGTTTGACAGAATTTGCTTATGCTTCGAATTCTTACTCTGATGAACAGTTCTTTAAGTTGAACACATTCACCAACAGGTATTTCTCAGTATTTACAGACATGCATGTATGAAACTTGGTCTAAAAATGCCAAGACCTTCACTGTGAACCAGCTCCAGTTGAATCTAATGAGGTCATCTTATTTTAAACTAAAAAATCATATCCTCTCAGAATACCACCTTTACATGTATCATCAAACCTATTCTTTTCAAAAATGTTATTTATGTGATCAAACTGATTAGTCGTTATTGATTTAAATGAAATTTCTAATAATCAGTTTTAATAGTAATTGGTGTATGATCCTGGAGAGAACATTGAATATTTCTATTTTTTTGAAACAAAAATGCACAATAAACAATATAAATGAACAACTTTAATTACTTGACTTAATTTATTTTTTTAATGTATTAATTTACCTAAATTATTATATACAAACACAGAGCAGCAGATTTAAAAATACACACAGTAACAGTTTTCTGTACGGAAGCCACCATCTGAAAAGTCAATAACTAATGAAATGGTATGTCAGTATAAAAAGATACATAGCACAGAAAAATCTCCACCAGAATTCGATACAGCTCCCTAGAAACGCTGACTCTAAAAGGCTAAAACACCAGGGCTCTCAGGGCCAGCAGATTTGACTCCAGGTGTAAAACTTCACATGAATAAGGTCAAAGATGAGAAATACCTTACTACACATAAAGCCTGGACAGTGTAATTGACAGCCTTCCTTCGATCCCTCCAAAGAGGCGGCGATCAAACGGCCGCCCAGCGTTGACCGAGGAAGCGCACAGCCTTTAGCGTGCGAAAAGCCGGGGTGGTAAAGGCTAGGAAAATGTCAACTGGAGTCGTGACCCGAAACTTGCTTTCTTATTACCAGTTTTATGAATGGCAGCCGTGGTAACGGGGCGACTTGTTAGCCTCAAGGGGTCTTGGGTGCAAGTCTAGTGGTTCCTTTCAAAGAATGGGAGCAATGTACCAATGTATTCCAATCATGTATTTCATCAAGAATAAAAAACATACTGTGAGCCCAATACAGCAATTATATAAATTATTGCCATTCATATATGACATCCAAAGCTGGGTGAATACACTATTGGATAAATTGACAAACAGAAAGATAGACTTGGTCAATAATGTCATGAATAATTGTATGAGACATTCAAAGTCCCTGTAAATCATATTCTGTCCAATGTACAATGCATGTTTCAATGCTGTGTCATTTTTTATATCATTATGGAATCGGCTAACAGCACAGTGTGTTATAGAATCACGATAGTTCTGTTAATTAACATTCAATTATCATATATACTCCTGAAAAGGCTTGGATACAAACTTGAGACTCAACTGTTAAAAGGCTGACCTAAGGCTGTAAGATATATTACTGCAAGGTAGGTTACAAAATATTTTTTTATGGAATAAAATTAAATGAAACTACATAAATCAGCAGTATACTACAATAGGCCTTTGTTTGGCTGATGAAAAATGTAAGTTTGAGCGTTCATTGTGGTTTGTTCAATGATCTGAAAGTGTAACATCTTTTTAGTTCAGTTAAAGTATGTCCATGTTTTTAAAAAGGTGGAAATAGGTTGCTTTTATTTTGGGGAAAAGTGCATTCCATGAGAAATCTTTGTTGCATTCAAGTGGTCTATTTTCATTTTTGAAGTGATGGCTGGCATGTGAATATTAGACAAAGGTACATGAAAGGTTATCGTAAAATTCTTAATCAAAAGCAATCTTATTTTTTAGATTCTAAAAATGAAATCCCTGCAAAAATTACTGAGGCAATTATGCAGGCACACACTCGCACACAAAGAAACAATCTGGAGTTTGCTTTAGATAATTCTTTCCCCAGCTAAAAAATCATAAATCTGAATGAGACGATAATTTATTTCTGTACTTTTCGAATCAGTTCCGCAGGCTTCGTCCCCTTATCAATTTAAAGTGCTTGCAAAAAAATCAGCAGCGAAACACCTCAAGAACACTTATAAATCAAGAAAACAGTTTAAAAAGGAGAAGACAGAGTGCTCAAGGACAGAAATAAAAAAAGTTGATTATGACACTGCCTTTCATCCCATAGTTTAAATCTTCGCCGTCTGAAAGCGCTACACTCCGGGCAATGAGCACAGGAATTTAGTACCACATCTGATCAAAATTAATCTAAAGATAAAATGTGCTGACATCATAAAAAAAAAAGAGTTGGACAGGTGCCACTTAAATATGTGAAGTATAAATTGTGAACTGGTTTTGTTCCTTTTATTTCGCATTTGATCGTTTTGTGTTGACCGTGGAGTAATGTTTATAAATGAGGGATGTGGATTTCTGTATTTGGAGAATTTATTAAGAAAAGCAAATGTGAAACCTGTTTAATCTGAGGAATGTGCAAAGCTGTAAAGACACCTAATTGAATACCCCTGTACACTTACCCTTGTGGTAGGCAGACCTACAAGAACTGATAGACAATTTATAATGTGTCAAGATATTAAATCCTAATATACTGCAGTCCTATAGTAAAGCTTTTCCAATATTTAACCAGGAGCAGAACATGTCATATAATTTAGGGGTATTTCCACAGAGGAAGAAAATGGGGTAAGAACAATGTCTAAAAAAGTGAATTTGACATAAAAATCTCCTTGCAAATTACCTTGTTCTGGAAGAGCCATACTAAATATGGACAGTGACAGACCTCAGATTAATTTTCAGTTTAATATGCTTGGTTTAATAATTTATTGACACGAGCCTTTCAATATAATGTGATATAATATCACAGGTTAATTGATTTCTGTTCAAAATGAAAGACTAATGTTGAACGGAATTGGAATCAAATAATGTTCTGAAAGACTGAACAGTCGGTACTTAAATGCCCTTCTAAATATAAAATTTGAGTTCATTTGTTAAAAAAAAAAAATGTCGAAGAAGAATGGCTGCACACAGTCCCAATGTTAGTCATGTAGCCTATTACTTTTCTCGAAAAAGCACTCCAGTTGTTTTGTTGAGGAAATTTGAAGTAGAACCATCTCATTGACACTGAAGCACCTTGCTATTCACTGCGGCTGATTCGGTTGACCTGTGGTCCAAATTTACACTCACAGTTTTCGACTCACGAACGATGAAAGCCGCAAAGGAGTAGCGAGTGACAAGAGGAGAGGCGCACCGGGTGACCTGAGCTATCGAACACCAGACATCTCAACTGATTTTGCCCGGCAGACTGGACTGCTAATAACGGGCTGAAAACCGTATGATTTGACCGGTACACTTGACTGATGAGGAAAGCGAATATACGCGGCTCCAGGATCTTTATCACCCTTTCTATTATGGGTGATATTTATTCCTTCCATCAGACCAAAGCAGTGGAGCCCAGAGCACAGAAGAGAGTTATATTTTTATGCCTGATCGTAAATTAGAGCTGCGGGGTTGGTGACCAGCAATGAAGAAGCTTAGAAGGCAAGAGAAGGTGTAGACAGGGGTTTGGGGGGGGTTAGGTTGCTGGAATGGAGGCTGGAGGGGTACAATTGGACGGTCTGTCGAAAAAAGACAAGTGCAGCTGTTTGCCTTGCAGCAAGTTCGCAACTGAGTTGAAAATAAGCGCATGAATGCATAGGCTAACATGCCAACCGACAGATACGTCCATGACGAAACACACACACACACATTCGTGCAAACACACACCGCAAAATAGCTTCAAGTGCGTAGATTGCGTAAATCCGCATAAATGCATGCTCATGCGAGTACATGCATTTCAGTGCACACATACAGACATGTTAGGGCACATACAGTAAAGGCTAATACAACACATACATATGCATGCTTGCATACACCTTAATTCCTGCAAACACACACACACACACACACACACACAGCGCATGCAGTTACATTAACTCTCTCCTCACACACACACAAACTTAAACAGATGAGTACACCTTACCTCAAGCAACATGTCTAGGACACTCTGAATCTGCCCTCCAGGTTGTCATAAGCGAGAAACAGAGAGGGGGAGGGAGGGAGAGGGCATGGCATGTAAAAAGCCAGAACATTCCACCACCTCTCCACGACTTACAGGCTCAGGGCTACTCATATCTCCTCCGGTGAAGATTTGCACTTGGAGGGGGGTACCTGGGTGGGGGGGCTAATGCTCCCGGGGGGGGTCAACTCACAAATTGCAGCTGGAGGGAGATGAACCATCTCACTGAGTCTGAAAACCACATCCGAACCGCCAACAGGACCACGACAAGGACTGGCTATCTTTCAACTGAAAATGCTCCCATATAAAAATTAACTAAAAAAATAAAATAGAGATCCATGACCGCATTGGCTGCCGGACAATCTTTGGAGATTTTTTTGGGGGAGGAGGGGGCCCTATAAGACCGCTGGGGGGTGTGAGAACCCTGCGGCAATGGCTTACAAATCGCTGCAGTTTCCTATCAAAGTGCTCCCAGTGCCGACACTGGCTGCTTATGCCGATGAATAATTTACATCAGAAAGGTCGACTCAAAAAAACTGGGCATCGCGCTACATCTGGAGCGCGGGGGCCGCAGTGGAGATCGGGCCTCAAAAGTACGTCTCAATCTTTCATGCGGTTAAAAAGAACGGGCGAACGGGAGAGCCGGGAGTCCGAGAGCGAAGAAGATGAAAGTAATTTCGGAATTAAGATCAATTTCGCATTCAGATTCATTCAATGATTAACGCAGACCACAGTCGGGCTGGTTATTTTTTCTCTCTCTCTCTCCAACGGAATGATTACATTAGCACTCCATATTAGTAATGATGAAACTCAAAGAAAAGAATCGCTGCAGACAGTTCGGGTTCAGATAACGTCAGAACCGTTGACCCCGCCAGTAAAACTGCAGGAATGATGATCAGGGTGACCCACTTTAACTTCCTTTAAGGAGTCGCAATGATACACGTCCATTCATTTGTTAAATTAATAGGAATTATCTGCTCAGAAATAATAAGACCAACACTGAAGTACATCCTACTAACCACGAGATCACATATCCAGTCTTAGCTGCATAAAGTCATAATGACGACTAATTATATTCAAAGTATTAGAGCTGTGCACTATTCCTTTTTGATGTAACGAAGGCATATATTCATGTAATGTTATACACAAATGCACAGGGTTGTAGCGGCCTTTGAAAATTAGGGAATTGAGTCGACAAAATTCTCTCTGTTTCAGGATGGCAGGTTTATTTTTGCTCACAGCAATAAGAAATATGAAAGCAGTAGTGGTAGTTGTTCAGTACATTGGTCGCAAACAGTATTCCTCCTCACAAATCCAAAAGTGACACCACTCTGCCTAAACCATAACAATGACTACAGCCAATACAAGGTATAAAAATACATTGCGCTTCAAAGTGCGCGTTTGTCTGACGTCAGTACGACAATGACAGGCGGCTGCCACACAGGACAACTACAGGCTTTCCTCTGGCCTTTTAATCCTTTAACTGCCTGCTCCCTTTTGGTCAAGCACAGTTTGAGTCACTGTATTAAATTGAAAGATGTGTTGAACTTAGCCTGATGAAGCCTTCTCCAATAATCATTTGCAGTCTGTAATGTTGAAAAAAAAATCTGATCTGTTAAGTTCAACACATCTTTCAATTAGAAATAGTGACTCAAAATGTGCTCTGCCAAAAGGTTGAGCAGGCAGTTAAAGGGTTAACTGAGCGTGTCTGGTGTGAGGCCAGTCTGGTCAATCAGTGGCATAAACTGTTCAGGCTCTAGGTTGAGGGGAAAGAAGGAGACCCTGGCAGAAATGCCAGGCCAGTTGTATGCCAGGAGAGGGATAGAGGGAAATAGAGGTAAAGTCTCAAGTTTTGGGACTGGATTAATTAGTGGGTGGAGTTAACTTGGAATGACAGCAGCAGAAAAAGTAAAAAAGGAATCAGCCAGGGTCTGAAAAATAGAGAAAGGAATTAAGCACGCTCCATAGCTAACAGGAAGTTGTCATGCCCTTAGACAGCGAGACAGGAAGTACCTTCAACCTGAAAAAGGGAATCAGGAAGAAGCCATGACCTGAAAAAAGACAGAAAGTAACTACACCCTGGCCCAACAGGATGTAGCCATGCCCTGCGACAGGGAGACTGGAAACAGCCACACCCAGAGAATGAGAAACAGGAAACAGCCACGCCCTGGCGAAAGCAGAATACCCAGCAACTAGTTTTACACACACACACACACACACACAAAAAAAAAAAAAGGAAAATTGATATTCTATTTGTGATAATCTTATTTTGAATTTGACATACTTGATTGTCCCATGGCTTTTGTGGGGGCAATATCAGTGCTAATTGGACAACTGCTGCCCAATAATGCCTTTTTAATATCCTTTCAAACAGCAGTACACATTACTTCCACTAGGTGATATAACTAAGGTCAAGCATTTCCCATGAAAATAAGACTGTGCTGCTGATATTTTCCAGCCTTCCCTTTCATTAATTGTCAGATTGACATTAAAACTGTTAAAGAGAAAAAGAGGATCAAATGAACACTGGGAACACTCATGCGTTTGCCATTTCATTGAAGGGCATCTGAAATATCATTATCACAGAATTTAGCGGTAAATATATGTTCATTTTCGATAGTTCCATGTTCGTTGTTCATTGACCTTCAGGCGACGGTAATGCTGATGTGAGATGTTGTGATGAATATTTCGACACTTAATTACAACACAGAAGAAGAATCTCATCTGAAGGGCAATTTTATTTGAGGATTGACAGTGTTTGTTCATTTTAATTGCAATGTTTGCATTGTGTAATTTTTTTAGCAATCACATCACATCTAGAAGCATTTAATTTCAATTCTCACCGGCTCTTTTGATCGCTGTGTTCTCATTTTCTGTGTGTGTTTGTGTATGTGGGTGAATATGCATATATCCATGCATGTACGTAATTCTATTTTGAACCCACATGCACGCGCAGTAGCACTGTATACGCACGTAAAAGTGTGAACATGTCTGAGAATGTACTCCCACTCAAATTTTTGGAATCACAACTGATTTTCACGCACATTAAATGGAAGAAACTTGGTGTATTGTCCCAAGTATTGTCCCAAAACTCTTTAAACCCTAATTAAAACATACAAAAAAACAATTTAGTCTGTTTCATACAAACTATATTTATACTAACACTTTTTATTAAATAAAATAGGAACAACTACAGGACTAAAGAAATCATTCCAAAGTTCTGAGTGAAGTGTATGCGCTGTACTGTATGTTTGTGGGTGTGATGTATGTGCATTTGAATATTGGTTGTACTGCACACGTGTGAATGTGCCAAGATAGAAAGCCAGTTTTACTTCTCTAGGGGATAATGACTGTAATCCTGTGTGTTTTGTTGACCTCCCTCATGTTGCTGGCAATCAGACACACATCCTGCAATCAGAGGTACTCAGAGATGAGGAATCCCATTCATTAGCCACACTGAGACAACCAAAACCTGCTTAAATACACCTATAATAATCTCAAATCCGTCTTTCTTCCAGTTCACACGTGATGAAGCGTCCAGGGGTGAAACCAGCCTCCTAGCCTTCCACAGCTTTACACCGGTAAATGCCTGAATGATAAACTGGCACACATGTTTTGAAGAGTACATTCCCAGATGTATAGAAAGTGCCAAAACATTAGCGTGGACAGTCAAATGCGGGCAGGGAACATGTTGTTGTACCACTTGGTCCACCTTCCCCGCTCACGCCATTGGTCTAGCCTGCATCCTGCTGAAACTGAAATGATGCAAACAAAACATATTTGAATATGCTCAGTTCAGTTACAGTTATTGAGCAGTAATTTTCAGTCAATTGGGACATGCACGAGCCAATATATTTAGGAGTGGTGTAAGGGGGAGGGCCCTGCCCAAGGCTCCATCATCTGTACCGATCTTCCCCGGGCACCACCAACAACCCTCCAGGTCCCAGCCAAACTCCTTAGGTACCTCTGCAGCGGCCAACAAGCTAAATCAATTCAGTCAGAACTTCACACAGAGACGTGTGCCCTTAAGAGACAGTATGAGCACTACTATATATTCACTGGGAGCTGATTTGACATTATACAGTTTTTTTAGTGGCATCACCAATTTCAAGGACTTTAACAGAAATACCCATTTATGCTTGGATGAAAATACAAAGTATTGTAAGTATATTGTTGTTTACATTTGCGGCAAGTATAAACATAGCAGCGTTGTTCGCAGTGCAATAGGGAACAAAAAGTCTGACAAAGCGAGCATCAAAGCTGACTTACTTTTAACAGTGTTTCAGACAGAAATTTGCTGCATTGTTTTGCCACAGTTTAAATCTAAAGGGGTTAAAAAAAACCCACAAAAAACAAATAACAAGCATGCGGGGATGACAAAGAGGCCTCATAAAAGTGTGCTTTATATGTTTTTATAAATGGGTTATCATTTTATCTGAGAAATCTAACACACCTCTGACGGGACTAAAAAAAAAAGTCCCTTGACAGTATTTGTTGTATGTGCCACAACAACTATGAATTCCTTTGCGGACTGAATCTACAAATAGGACGAACATGAGTACAGCTGGATTTATTTATTTATTTATTTATTTATTTCTCTGGGACAGAATATTTGCGGAGCCGTTCATCTGGAAATGACTGCTGCAGAAATGCTACAATTACCACAGTTTTTCTTTGCCTGTCTGTTCCATCTACTGTGGTCCCAAACTCAGATCCTGTGCAAATCACGCCTTCCTCTCCTTTTTATGATATCACCCATATCCAATTATAATTTCCCAGACAGGGGAAAAGCAGACCTCTTTCATGGCTGAATTGGAAAAAGTCACAGAGAGTCAGTAGCATGGAATTCTTTTTTCCCTCCATTTCTTTTCTTCCCTCCTCCACTAACAATATGAAAACAAGGGAGAAGAAGCCGTTTCTGGCCTCTTGTCAACACGGAGCTGTAGTCCGTGGAGTCTCGCCCGAGCAGGAAGTGCACTCCAGTCCGCGGTCTTAGCGAGAAACAAGTGCACGGAGGATAACGCCACACTTCAAGTGAAAATAAAACATACTTTTCCTTCTCTCTGTCTCGCTATCTCTCTCATTTTCTCCCCCCAATGCCCCGACAATTCCCCTTTTCTTCTCTTCATCTGCCATTTACTCCTCTCTTTTACCCAGACTTCCTGGTTTTTTTTTTTTTAGCCAGAGCTCCCAGGTAAATTACAGCAGTATAAAAGAAAACATAAAAAGGACTTTACTGCATCACTTTTTATTGGTTGAAAAATCCTTCACACAAGCAAATGAAGTCGAGACCAAAAAAGATCACACTAAACTCATTATACAGACTAAGCCAGATGACAAGAAGAAGAAGATGATGATGATGAATAATACTAATAATAATAATAATAATAATAATAATAATAATAATAATATTATAAATAATCAGGGTTTTAGCATAGCATATACGGGGGGGCTTTGGGGAATCATGCACCCCATTTACAAAAGATTAAATTATGGCCCCCCAACAGCAAGGTAAATATTAGGAAAGTTCCCGGGCCATTCCACTTTAGATGCCCATCTCAACATTGAACTTCCCCCTACCCCATTTTATACCAATCCTAATCCGATGATGATGACCAGGATGAGGAGAAGGAAAAGAAGAAGAACAACAACATCTTCATCATCATGAGAGTGCTTTTATACCACCATTATTATTGATCAGCTCGCTGATTGGTCGATAAACATGGTAGAATTGAACTGGATCAGTAAACTCAGTGGAATAAATGCTGGCTGCATCCCTCCACTCGTCATGCTTGATTCAGCCACTTTAAGGAGAGGATGATGCTCTCCCATCTGATGCATTACAAACCAACAGGAGGCAGACCTCTCAGACAGATCAGGCTGGCGGACGCGGTCAGGCCCCTGGAAGTTTATTGACTTGTTAAAGTGTGTCGGGAGCATAGTTTACTGACTTGTTTAAGTGTGTCGGGAGCACAGGCCCCTCGCCTGTCTGCACCCTGCCTTTGTAAGTTGCTTACTCAACACACCTCATTATTAGACGCTGTAAATTCAGGCGCGAGAGAAAGGTCATCCCGCCAGCTGCCTTAACCCGCCTCACATCAATACGCCGTTCCTCATTATACCGCCATTATCGTGAGGTGATTCACAACACACCTGTATATGTTATGGATTTGATAACTGCTCTGCATTTGGCTTAGCCTGTCTGGCGAACAGGAAAAAATCAAACAATCACAAAATTTCGAACTCCCAGCCTGCCTAGTTGCTACTCACTTGAAGGTACAAATGTGCCAGACAAGAGCAACAGAGCACGGAGAAGTAATTCAATTCAAAACAAATACTGTTCAAGCCCAGGTCTGATTCACAAATTAGCGTAGAAACAAGTTGGACTCAGGGACCAGAAATGCCTCACTTTCCGGCCTGTTCCCAGCTCCCTGGTCATGCCAGCATTCTCACAAACTGAAGCCGACCAATGAGCGATGGCTGTTACATGACAGAAGCCTAAAAGCTTTTTCATATACACAAGGATGAGTAAGGACTTGTCAGGAAAATGTCAAATAAAGCTGACAGATATTTTTCTCTCGGAAGCCAGCCAAATGCCAGGAATTATGTAAATCAAATCCACTGGCCATTTTCCCCCCCTTCTTCTCAGTTGTCCGTTTCCTGTCGGCTGTCTCCGGAATATGATTTGGACAATTGGCGGGGTGGGGGGGAGGTGAATTGCAGATTGATGTTTATTTAAAATTCCTCACTTCATCGCTCTCGGATATATTTCAGTAACGGGCCTTCACGTCTAAAAGGGAAGGCTTCAAACATTAGTTTCTTGGAGCAGCAGATGGTAAAATTTAATACCTGATTTGGTGAGGGAACAAGCATAATAGCAGACTTCATTTGCTCGACCTGCATCTTAAGGGTCACCCGACTAGCTTAGAACGGCTCAAGCCCAGGTAGACGACAGTTTAATGTACACCAAGCTGAAAAAACATTAGTTTTTTTGTGAGTGTGCTTTCTACTCAAGCACACATCTTAACTGTAACATAAAGCGCGCTCATTCAGATTATAAGGCACACGGATAAGGGGCTTACAGCAGCCAGTAAGAGTGCGTAACAGTTATGGGAGTGTATGAAAAGCGTATGGCAGTGGTTTTACATACAGAAGAGATCAGTGTTGGGGATTAAACCCTGCTGATATAAAGAGCTCTGTAAGCTCAACCCCCTGTCCTATAAAACACATCTTAATGCCTCTGTTCCGTGTCATTTTCTGTGTGCGCCTTCATTTGTCTGCGGTATGTGTATGTGCACATGTGTGTTTGTGTGTGCCCACATTTCTATACAATTGGGGCATTTCCATGTGTGAGTATGTGTACCAACTTGCGTGTTTGTATATCTGTATGTGCGCCTGCATAAATGTGTGCATTTATTATTTAGTCAGTGGACCTGTGTAGGTAAACGTAAGCATGCTGAGTTATTACCAGTGAGCGGCTTCTCGCCGACCATCTACTTAGCAGTAGTTTCAGTACTCCGCCTGTCTGAGACAAATGACCCACAATGCACCTCTCTCCTCCTCAAAACATCCATCCTCGCGTCAGGTTTCCCCTCTTTTCTCAAAGGCCAATCCGCTGAAGGGCTCAACTCAGGAAATAAGTGCGAGTTTAAATTATTTAAAAAACAGCAAGCCAATAAATATCCGAGCAGAGGTTAATTTATAAGGCGAACCCCGCCGCAATTACCCTGTCGCCCCAGCTCCCTTGCCCCCGGGGCTTCAGTCGGAAATGTCACACTGAGAGGAAACCGCTTTTCAACAATCAGCGCCCCAACAAATAACTGGCATCTTAACTAGCTGTCTTAATACGATCCGGGGACCCATACCCGTCCCGTTGTCACAGAGACTGACTCCTCCACCTTTCCCGCGACGCAATAAATATTTTCTTCTGTAGGAGGGAAAAGTCAACTCTGAAAACAATGTGTCATTTTTAATTTCGCGCACAGCACTGCTCGCGGTTGGGACGAGGCCTCTGCTGTCTATCCCTGGGATTTATTGACGAGCTGGAAAAATGACGTGACTGTTCAAAGCTGCCTGTTCATTAGTAAATCCTAATAGGGTTGATTTGGGGGCAGGGATGACAGTTGGCGAGACGTGGAGGAATTCCGCGTCCGATTGCAATCCGCGTCGCGACTTTTCCTCCAGTTATTTATTCATATTTAAATTTGCCTATTGACATGTGCACAGTGTGGAAGGGCAGGGGGAAGCAAGAAACTTTAGCAGGGAGAGATTTCATTAAAAAAACGGTTACTTACTGCTATTTACCAGAAAGCGCGTTCCATTCTGTCAGTCCGGTTTTGGTTTAAGACAGTTTTGAGCATTGCCTGACTCAGTGAGTAAATCATGTAACTGCGTGTGGTTGCAGTACAGAGGCAGCCCCTATCTAGATAGAGTGTCCTGTATGCGCGATGCCAAGCATGTAATACGGCTTGACAAAAAATATCCCAACATACATGAATTACTGACACATCGACTAGCCTTCTCTGTCAACACATCTTCCACTCGCACCGCCAAACCCCCCCGTCTCCACGCACCGCGGCACTAATCCGCCGAGCCGTTTTCAGAACACGATCGGTCCGGAACCACTATCGCGCGCAGATCCCCGCGTTTTACCCTAATTATGACACAATCTTAATCGGGGTAAGAATCAGGCTGATTCAAATCGCCGCCCCGGGCCTCCATTTTCTGCCGCCCAAGAAGACTTGTGGTGGAGCCCTTTCCATTAATCACCGTGTTCGCTCAAGCATTTCTAATTATAATCTTAAAATCACTTCGGAGACTACCTCTTTTTTTTTTGGTAATTGTCAAAGACAATTAACTCTTCCCCTGGCCGGCATCATGTCATTTTTATAAAATCGTACAAAAAATTCCATAATTCACTCATTGCCAGCCAAGAGATAGATTTTTTTTCTGCCAAGCTGAACCACTGTGCTGTAAGTGCTCTCAAATTGGTTCAGCTGGTATCACGTTCATGTTATCCTTTTCAATGAGTGAGAACTGACACTGGAAAAAGTTGCAGAAAAAGTTGTATATCACGTATGACACTGTATGACAAAGTCAGTGTGGCACTCTGCCAGACGAGAACAAAACTCAGAAAAACATTCACTTCTGCTGAGAGCCATTTAGCTGTTAAAAAGATACTTGGTATACTATGGCCATTTTCCAATCACTTATACTGTATTTCATATGGTTGCTCCCTTCTTCGTGCTTGACTGAGTATCTGACCAAAGTCTGCCATCATTAAGGATACATCTACTGGTGAAATGAGTTTGAAAATAGGAGATTGAACTCTCCCAGATATATCTTGAGCAAGACAACAACTAACTATCCCTTGAGGAGGTAGTTTTTAGGAAAGCGTGAAGCATAAATGATTACCCTGTGGACCTCCCTCCACCCATCGGCCATTCGTCAGTCATGTCAGTGACTGATGTTACTTCTATCTGACATCAGAAGGCACAAGAATGTTCCGTTTTGTGATTTCATGCGTACTCGACTCCCTGTCTTCACTCCTTCCCCTTGCCTCCCCAATGTGAGGCACCAAAAACAAGGGCATAAAAAGAGAAGTATGCGTAAAAAAAGGAAGAGAGTATGAGTAAAAAATAAAGGCTGGAAGTATGAGTAAAAAGAAAGGAAGGAAGTACAAATAAAAAATAAAGGAAGAAGGGGTGAGTAAAAAAAGGCAGGAAGTATGAGTGAAAAATAAAGGAAGAAAGTAAGAGTAAGAAAAAAAGGCAGGAAGTATGAGTAAAAAATAAAGGCAGGAAGTATGAGTAAAACTAAAAGAAGGAAGTATGAGTAAAAAATAAAGGAAGTATGACTCAAAAATAAATGATGGAAGTTTAGAAAATTCTCGTGGAAGAATGAGTAAAAATAATGGAAGGCAATATGAGTCAAAAATAAAAGGAAGAAAGTATGAGCAAAATAGGGGGCGCAATAAGAAAAAAAAATAAAAGGATGGAAGTGAGAATAAAGTAAAGAAATGGAATGATCCCTCTTTGCCCATTCCTTAGCTCATGACCTTTGAGCTCTGAGAACTGCAAATCAACCACCCTCTTAACCTACAATTCAGGTCTGACGTATGTTCAGCAAATCAGCAGCACAAAGTGCTCATGTACTCCACTGGAAGAAAATAATACCAGGGCCGGGTCTAGATTACAGGGGCAGATTTGATGATCCTTGCTCCATGCTAATTTTGATTTGAATAAACAAATCTTTTCCTTTGTACTGAGGTTCACAAAAAAAAAAAAAAAAACAGTTTAAAGCTGAAAGGAAACACTCATTTACACTTCAGAGAATAGCCGTATCAGGCACTGATGCCCTTCGCTTATTACTAAACAGCACCATGCCCATCCAGGATAAATGCTAGCAAAGCAAAACGACGGGAGTCCGCTATTTTTTCCGCATTTGAATTTATAAACAGTTTAGATGCGGCGTGGAATAATATGCATCGAATAAACATGATACATTTTTTATTATTTCTAATCTCTCCCTTCTGATGTTGCCTGCTTTCACGCTGAGCCTAAACGACTCAAATCATCTTGTTTACTAATTGATTGGGAGACGGCGGCGAAAGCCCATGTGTGTGATAGCTAAATCCATCAGGATAATCTTCTGAGAAACGCAGTGCTGGCCGACGCATCTGCATTTCCCGCTACGGCCAGCACTCTAGGCTTGCGCTAAGCTGACACTGCAGAACGGCCTCTTTTTCGCTTCGCAGAAAAACTGTTGGTTTTGTGTTGAGTAACTGATTGCTGGTACAAGCCTGTCAGGTTTTTGTATGAAATGCTGCTGTCATTTTTAAACATGTCTGACTCCACACATAGACACACACGCGCGCGCACAGTCTCAGTACCCCAGAATGTCTTGAGGTGCTGCCACTGTGGCAAAAATGTAACACACAGACCCTGCACACATACACACACACACACACACACACACACACACACACACACACACACACAAACACAAACAAAAACGCATGCACACATGCACGCGCCCATATGTGGGCCAGCTCTGGAAAACCAGATCTGGGCTACTAAAGGGCCATTGTTCTTGCTGTGTGTGGGCCAGAACTGGGCCGTGTAAAGTGCATTATGTGGGCCAGACCTGGGCCAGGCCAATATGGCTATATGGGCATCTTCCTGCCCAGACTTAGGTTAGGGGATAAGAGGAGGGAGGAAGGCCCTCTGGACCAGATCATAGAGTTCAGGGGACAAACAGCCCATAAGGGCTGAATGAACTCTTAATCTGGGACATCAATGGGAATTAAACAGGAATGCCGGGGATCATTGGGAATGACGGCCAAGGAGAATATATTTGTGAAAATTTCTCTAGAATCCCCCCATAGACACACACACACGCACACAGATATTAATTGATACACGCGCGCACATACACACACACACACAAAGACAGAAGCACACCCCCCCCCAAACACACCTCCATGCCAAGCATGAATGTATCAACCCCTACCACTCAAATTAAAGAGCTTCAACAAAGAACTAAATGCCATTTAGTCTCCTCCCTAGAAGGAGAAGGGGGCGGGACTAATATATGTTCAAAATGTCTACAGGGAAGAATATGTTTTTTGGCCAGATTTTTAAGGGATGACTCGACACAAAACAATACATCTTTGATAGGGGGAGGGGTGTGCAAAAATAAAAGAGAAAAGAATTATTCTCGTGGTAATGACAATGATAATGGAAGACAGGCATTTGCATCATTTGTTTTCACTTCGAGCAAGTGTGTACGAGCACAAAAATGAATAAATAAAAAATGCTGATTGGGATACAGGGTGTAATTTCGCATGTATTGACTGGTAATCACTTTAAATCCATGGAATCCCTGAAGGGGCTGCAACAATAATCTTAAATCTGTAATTGCATGCGAAGTTGAAAGGCCCGCTGCGAGCTAATGGCGTGTAAAGCCTTTTGTCTCAAAGCCAAATGAATGGATACGATCGGCAAAACAATGCGTCAGTAAAACAATTAGCTCGGAATAAACTGGGCAGGCATCCAAGCTCTCCAATAAGGTAGTCTGCCAAGGGGCTTGTAATGCCCATTAAGAACATCACATGCCAAATCCTGCCTTTCATTCCGCGAGTAGAGACATTTATCTGCCAAGAATGAAGCCTTCTGCTACCCCCGGTCGCGCTTTTAGGGACCTCGCGGCCGGTTAGGGTCGGTAACCACAGGGGTCCCCCCCATTCACCGCCCCCTTTTTACTGAATCAGATTAATTATGTTATCAAAACAAGCCGGTGGCAGCGCTGCTTAATTGTGGTAATTGTGGTTAAAAAGGCATTATCTTCAATTGAACTCACTCGCTTTGCCTCGTTTGCCTGGTTGCAAATGAGTCGCTCGGCTCTTGATGCGGAAACGCTGCCCTCTCTTATCAGGGTATAAATCACCGCACTTCACTGCGTCGGGGCAGACACATCGTAAATTTATCAAAGGACAAAAAAAAATTGCCCGAGTCATCAATCTAATTTGGGGTTAAATTTCCTGAAAGCTGCAGTATTAAGCTTTGTTGTTTCAATGCAAATTGTCGACATGTCCACACCCCAGGGCAGATGAGGATCCTGTGCTCTAGGAGGTGCAGTAATTTTAGGTTATACTAAAATATTAAATTGAGGTTCTGACTCATTATGGTCATTAACGATCCCATGGCATTTATCGCTGCGATTTAGAGGCTCTGACATGATTGGAGGAAATAAGTCCCACCTGACTTTTTCATCCTGCCACTCTTTTAATTGAATAATCCCTTCGCCTTAATAACCCCCGATAACCGCACTCAGGTGTACTGTAATCAGTTAATCGAGTAAAGACATGCAGTCCGAGTGACTTATTGAACAGTGACAATTTATAATGCTTCCTAAACTTCAAAGACTATTCACACTGACTCTCTACACTTAGTCCTCAGCGACTATTCTGATGACCCTTCCAAAACTCAGAGATCAGTGACTATTCATACCGACCCTCCCCAAAACCTAGTGATGAATGACGATTCACACTGAGCCATCCTAAACTTCTTCATCAAGGACTTTCTCAGAGACATTTTAGGGATGAGTTATTATTCACACTGAGCCTCCCTAAACCTAGTGATGAGATACTATTCATATTGAGCATATCTAAACCCAGTGATCAGGGACTATTTCTTATTGACCTTCTAGTGATGAGTGACTATTAACAATGACCCTATGTAAACTTTATGATCACACTCTTCTCACTAAGTGCAGTTGGCTGCACCAGTGAATTACTAGTTTGATGCTTCCAGAGCCACCGCTACCAGCACCTTAGAAATGTGTCTGTGCAACTGGGCTCAATCTCCCAGAGCTGTCCCACAGAGTTAATTCAGCGAAAAAAACTCTTTATTTAGTCCTGACTGCTTTCTCTGACAGAGAGCATTATTTTAGCTTCCGGCAGTTATTTTAGAGAACGGGCGAAGTAAGCTATCCCAGGACAACTTGTCAGCAAAACCCGGTATTTGTTTTAAAAAGGTCCGGTAAAATGGATTTGCGCGGCGGACATGGCTGTCGCGGCGAAGATCCGCTGCTCAGACAGGAAGTCATCAGTCTTCGCAGGATCGGCGAGTCGGAGTCGGACGTGTCCCGCTTTGACACCGCTACATCTCATTTAAACAATAACTCACGCGCCAAGCGCGAAACAGGAAATCGATGTGACGCGGATACTCGTGATTAATGAAGATCTCACTTCTGGGTAACTTCAGTTACGCACCTCAAACCACTCTAAATTGTTCCCGGGGGGGCTGTGTAGCTGAAATAACCCAATGCGGTCATAAAAAACAGTGTTACAAATCCATGAGAAATTCTAAATGCCCTGTTGGGAACAAACTGTTAATATATATTCACTGAGGCCTCTCAACATCTCATGAAAAACCTCTCCAGAAGAGCTTCTTTCCGCTGTCATACTAAATCTTACAGTTAGAAAAAGACACCACCTCTCCTTCAGTACAGGGGTTTCCAATCTTTTCCAAAAAGCTGTAGTGCAGTAGCATGTGATATTAGCCAAGCATTAAGAGACCTGGGCCTGTATTTAAAAACCATTTTAGAATGAGAGCGCTGATTCTGGATCAGTTCTGCCTTTAGCTTATAAGGAACAAGGTTAGATAATGGAGCTTGGAGAGCTGAACTTCGATCAGCACTTCCTCACTGATATGGCTGATCGTACTTACCAAGGCCTTGACTAAAGGTCAGGCTCAAGTTTAGCAGCCCAAATTGTACTTTTTTATCTGCGTTCCTGGCTAGAGTTGAATTGGACAACAGTCCAACAAACATTTTGTTGTTTCCTTTCCAAGAACCTTCACTGCATGGTTTGGATAAAAAAAAAAGTTGGTACAGATTTAGATTTTACAAAGTATAGAAGGTAGTACTAATAGTTCTGTGTTATGGGGAGCAGAGTAGAGAGGGGCTGGATGTAGGAATCTGAAATACCTTCTTCCATGTCAAAACGGAGTTTTTGTTCTCTACTTTGTTCAAGACATCAGTGTTGGTCGCCATCATTGAGGCTGAACAAACATTACATTTATAGTTGGCTGTGAGTGAATGGTCCTTGGAGTGAATAAATTAACAAAGCTCATTGTGCTGGAGTGGAGGATGTTGTCAGACAGTACTGATATGTCACAGAAACATCAACCACCACCCAACCCCACCTCCTCACCCCCTGAATTCCTCCACCCCACCGCCGGAGGGAGATGGAGAAAGAAGAGCGGGCTCGTCCCAATTAATCAAAGTCAGACCTGCCCCGGTCGCTGTGAATCCTTTTTCTTCTGGGATCTCTCTCAGTCTCGTGTCTCCGTCTCCACACCGCCGAGCCATGCCTATCACAGCATTCTGCGTGGGAGGCACCGCACGAAAGAGGCCTCCGCTTGCGCCGTGGTGAGTCAACGTAAAAATCACCTGAGCAGGAGGGAAGTGGCGTCTCAGCGTAAATGATTCAAGGCAGCAATTTTTCACTTTTTTTTTGCCTGTCTCTGACAAAAAAAAAAAAAAAAAGGCAGATTTGCTTGACGAGTTCCATAAAGAGTTAAAAGATGTTCCTCAATGGAGACAACCCAAATAACTTGCTTTTCTATGAGGGTACCCTCTTCCCTCACATGGTTAATTCTGATAAATCGAGTTCCCATAATTCATCAGTAGACACATGGTCTTTTGGGGGGGGGGGCGGCAAGTGAAAGGAAACCAAAGGCGCTAGCTGCTGTCCCATTAAACAGGGCACCAAGCCTATCAAGCATCGGTTCAAACAATTTCCTCTGCACAGATTCAAAACATTACCACTCACATCATTAGCAGGCCCCCAAAAAAGTCTACTCTTACCCCCTTGATTAAAGAGAAAAGATAAAGGAGACTTCTAATGAAATATTCAGGAAAAAATTCAAGGGTAGCACGCAATTTAAGCAGCATATCTTTTTTGTTTCAGGCAGCGGGTATAATGCTTCAATTAATGTCTCTTATTTTTATTACATTTTTTTCAAATTCAGTGACACAAATAAATGATTTCCATGGATGAAAATTCCAGGATATTTGGCACTTGGCTGGATCCATAAAGTTTGCTGATACAAAGTTGCAGTGCAGCTGTTGGGTTCTTCAGCAAGGCCACATCGCTCCAAGTGGTACTATTCTAGTTAAATCTAAGATGTGTAAAATATACCTAAAATATGCTTAAAAATGTGTATAAAATATATTTGTAAATATGTGTATAAAATGTGTAAAAACATGAGGCATACATTGAAGCATTATACCCACTGCCTGAAACAAAGATAAAACCCTCAGTTAAAAACTGTAATGTAATGCACACCTGAGAGGCTGGCCTTTACCTTACCAACCTGGCTCGCTGCCATGCGCTCACATTCGCGCCCATCAAACTCAAAAGCCTGATTACACGTGTGCTCGAGATCTCAAATACATATCACGATGACAGCGACTTAGCCTGTTTACCTACTGGAACAGACGACAATTACCTGCACACGACACGGCAAGCATACAGTGGCTACACAGACCTGTCACAGCAATGTAGCAGAAAATGGAGATTACCACACCGACGAAGACGTGCGCGCCAATTGATCTGTGTGTTTGTGTCAGGCAACATGATTTCATGAGCGCTGCTTCAATCTGGCACACTTCGTACAGTAAAGCACTCTCACTTACCGACAGGAAATCGCAGGAAACCAGTGCCTTGATTTACAGAAAAATGACACAAATTTGCACAAATTGCAGGTAGCCGTCTAAACACAGCCAGAACACTCCATGAAGGAGAATAATGTCCTCAGTTTTTTTACCTTTTTTAATAACAGATTTAAAGGGAGCTCTTACCTGCAAATATACCCACAGTGCTGTGAAAAAGTATTTTTCCTCTCGCCGATTTTTAAAATATATTTGCATATTTGTCACACTTAAATGTTTCAGATCATCAAACTAATTTTCATATCAGAGAAAGATTACAAGGTAAAAACCAAATGCAGTTTTTAAATGATGATTGAATTTATTGAAGGAAAAAAGCTATCCAACCCTAACTGGCCCCATGCGAAAAGGTAATTACCCTCTTAGTAGTTAAAATAAACAAATGTAATTAATAATTGGGCTCAATTTCATTAGACACATCCAGGCATGATTCCTGCCAGCAGAGGAGGAAAATCCAGGGGTTGGAAAGTATAAGTCCAGCCATGTTTTTTCCTTTACCCCTGAATTCAGTTATGCGACTTCATTTCTGCCAGCTGACTGAAGACTTGTGCAGATTTGTGGATCCAGGAGATTGGAACAAAATACTGGAGAGGACTTTTACTTTCTGAACCTAGATTTTCCACCTCTGCCAGCTAGTCCTTCTGAATCTAAACATCACTCTGACAATGTGAAGAAGGGAAAGAGCAGCACATGATGATGCACTCCAAAGAAATTCAAGAACAGTTGAGAAACAAAGTTATTGAAATGTATCAGTCTAGAAAGGGTTACAAAGCCAAAGCTCAGGGACTCCAGCAAACCATGGTGAGAGCAATCATCTACAGCAGGAAAAAACTAAGAACAGTAGTGAACCTTCCCAGTGGCCATCCCACCAAAATTCCTCCAAAAGTGCATTGATGACTCATCCAAAAGGTCACAAAAGAACCCAGAGTAGCATCCAAAAAACTGCTGGCAAAACTTGCCTCAGATAAGGTCATTGTTCTCATAATAAGAAAGAGACAGAACAAACATGGCCTGCATGGGAGAGCTGCACAGCAAAAACTACTGCTGACCAAAAAGAACACAAAGACGTATCTCCTTTTTACCAATAAAAAAAAAAAAAACAGTTTGAGGACCAGCAAGAGTTTTGAGATAATATTCAGTGGGCATATAGGTAACGCAGCATTCAATAATAAGAACATCATACCAACAGTCACACAAGATAGTGGTAGTGTGATGGTCTGGGGCTGCTTTACTGCTTCTTGACCTGGGTGACTTGCCAGAATTGCTGGAACTATGAATTCTGGTGTCTACCACAAAATCCTGAGGGAGAATGTCCGGCCATCGGTTAAGTGATCTAAAGCTCAAGCGGAGTTGGGTTATGCAGCAGGACAATGATCCGAAGCACACAAGCGAGTCCACCACTGGATGGCTCAAAAGAAAAAAAAAAAAAAAAGTTTTTTAGTGCTCTGGTCAAACTCCTGGCTTGAATTCTCTTGAGACTCTGTGGCATGCCTTCAAACAGGCAATTCATGCTTGTAAACCCCCCAACGTGGCTGAATTAAAACAATTCTGCAAAGATTACAGACTCAAAATTCCTCCACAGCAATGTAAGAGTCATTTCCAGTTATCGCAAATGTTTGATTGCAATTGTTACTGCCATGGATGGCACAACCAGTAAAGGGGGGCAGTTATTTTTGGGTTTAGGGGAGCAGTTATTTTTTCACATTGATGATAAGGGTCTTTACCTTCGATAAATGAAATAAGCATTACTCACATTATCGTATATTAAAATTATCTGGATGATCTCACACATTTAAATCTGACAAATAAGCCAAAAAAAGAAGAAATGGGTAAGGGTCATATACTTCCTCACAACACTGTAAGGTTGCAGTGTCCTTCCAAATACACAAATGCACATAATTTTAACAAACGGCTCACTATTCACTCCCCTTTATATTAGTAAACTTTTAAGTTATTTATTTCCCCATTTTTACAGGAGAATGCGGAGCCTAGGAATCAGACTGTAGAACAATGGGAGGCTGACTTCAGCATAGCTCTGACCTTCTACTGGTAAGGAAGTCGTGTAAAACAGCCACTGACCTTTAAACAACGATATGCTAATAAATAGCTGCGGCGACGAGACGCCCTCCATACAAAGGAATCTGGGGGAAAAGCCCCGAGTTTTAATCAGGTTGCGTTTTATCGAAGAGCGCCAAGGAACCGCGTAATTGATCCCAAAAGGAAAAAGGTTTCACCTGTAATTCGGGTGCGATCCTGCTCTACTTCAAGAAGGTTCAAAACCCCTCACCGGTGAGTCATGGCAGCCATTTTAACTGGAACCTCCAGAAGCGCATTTGGCGTCCAATGAAGGCTTGGGCATGTGGAGAGGTATACAGGGGATATACTGACTCCTGAAAGGATGCAGATGTGGGTACAGGTTCCTGTGCTCGCCGTGATTGAGCTGTGTAACATACTTCATTGCACGCGCCATTTTCGAAATTAACAGCGTGTTAATTTGTTAATTATTGTTTGCCCCCCTTCTCGAGAGCAAATACAATCTGTCACATTGCGTGGTCTTCATCGCCGCATACAATTACAACACTTGCAGTTTTTCTGCATCTAATGGCTTACATAAACAGATCGGGATTCAACAGCTAATTGTCACTAATTACGACTTGGCACTATCAGTGGCTGCTTAACCTTTTAGGGGGATAGCAATGCCATTGCAAATTAGCACAAACCATGCAGAGTGCAGTTTATTCTAAAGACAGAAGGCTAAACACTGAAAAGGGGTTGCTGACTGGAATAACTGTGCTTAATACAGAAAGTAAATAACACATTAATTTACGGCGGTGAAAATGTAAATAAATCAAACCGAAAGATTAAGGGCATATTTCATGTCTCCAAATTGTTTCACAGCAGTAAATTGAAATGCCGGGTTGTGAGCCAAGGTTTGAGGCCTATTTAAAGTGATTTGGTGAAATATTAGGAAAAAAAATGAAAGTTTTAGATTTGAGTTCGCTGCCCACATGTTCCATATCCTCCTGCCCAAAAAGTTCATTATTTCAAAAGATTTTCATTATTTACGTAGTAAATGCTCATCATCACAAATTTTCAATTTCCAAAATGATCAAATAGTTTTAAAAGGGTACAATTAAGCATACAATATGAAGTCAATGTACATATTCATGTATTCACTGCTAACTAATAGCAAGCTGTGATCACCATACAGCTGCTATACTGCAATACCCCAGTGCATACAGTGGAAATAGATATTGAATCAGTGCACTACATGCAGGGCATACGATACAGTTATACGGATACTGCTGTTATCGTGAGCGTTATCATTGTTTGTCTGTTTTTATTTACCAGGGAAGCTTAAAAAAAATCTTTACGTTGCTATGGTGTTTCCTTGACAAATGAAATACAAGTAGGCGCAGACATTGTAGAGTTCATGTATCACAACCTGTTACATGTGCATATGTGCAGACTCCCTTACATAATGGAAGAAGTTAGCTAGCCATAAATAATGAATAATGAAAAAAATAGCCATTTGAAAAAAATGTCAGGATGCAAATCTGAAACATTCTCTTGGCTACAGTTGCCATTAGAGTCAACCAGGAGGTCCAAGAAATGGCATACTTGCCCCAAAACATGCCACTTTCTACTCCCCACTGCTTCCCTATTTGTTGGATATGGTTCGATGATTAACCCACCAAAGAACACACACGCCTACACACACACACACACACACACACATTGTGTTTTCATATTTTCACGCAACATCCCATAGACAAACTTTCATTCCCTTACTCCTTACTCTAACCTTAGCCATAAACACTGCATGCCAACGCCTAACCTGAACCTTGCCGTAAACTTCACCCTAAACCCTAAAATTGCTAGTTACTTTGTGAGGAGTCGGCAATGTCCCCAGGAGGATTGAAAAAGGCTTGTTTTCATCACTTGTGGGTACACCATGTATTTCCAATGTGCTCTCCACCTCGAAAGTCCTCAAACATTCCACACAGGAGCACAGGCTAACTGCTCCCTCACCACATCATTTCTGCTGCTTCAGCTCTCCAATTGTTCCCCCATTTCTGTAAATCATTGCAAAGACCTTCGCAAAAAAAAAAGGAAAAGATTATTCCTAAAACGATTAGCCCTCTATTTCTGCTTCTGAGCGAGGTGATTGATTCTGCCATAAACAAGAGATTTATGAGAATCGATCCAATTGCTTTTCCGAGCAGTTATGCCCAGAGTCTTCCCTTTGTGTCCACACAGTAAACATTGCGCAAGTGCCTCAACAAGAAAAATGGATATTCAAAGACACATCTCGGCAGTTCATTAAGAATACAAAGCAGTAGACGCTGTTATTGATATCTTACACGGGAAGCATGCTAATATGCGCCCAATGGCTCGTGAGCTGATGTGCTGCTCCAGATATGCTTCCATATTATTTTGGAGAAACAAGAATCGTGATCATATTCTCTAGTGTACCAATGGAACTAAATCTCAAACTACACTCTGGTTGAGGGCACAGAGATTATGTTGCTTAGCTGAATTAACTTGGCACATTTCAGCACAAGTATGTGCTAATATGAACAACTACACTACTTAAGCGGTGGCAGTTTAAGCGATTAAAAATCAGAAAAAAATTTTTATATCTAATTTTCCCTGGTGCCGGCAGGTTCTGTGCCTAAGGTTAAACAATTATTCTTTTTAAATTACTCCTTAAACACTCCTCCGCCATGGATAGCCCTGCATATCGACTGACTACACACCACTGTACAGCCCACATAGGTTACAGGCAGTGGCCATCTTGTGTCAAATGATGCACAGCCATCAGCCAATATTTATGTAATTAAAAATGAACTACAAGGAACTGGGACTATTGTGAGAGCAGTAATACGGGGGAGCGATTGGAGGAATTCCTTGCACTTTGAAACAGGAGGAAAAAAAAACCCTTAGTGACCACAGCGTCTAACAGCTCAGTTCATATTTATTCTCTAAGAAAGACTGTTCCCTACGGGTTGACAAACAGCACTTCCAGGGGCAGCCTTCTGGCATGCCATGGATAGTAACCAATAATATTCTCATATACTCGCTACATTCTCCCCCTAAACAACTTGGACGTACCTGGCGCACACGATCACATACAGCCGCTAACCTGAACCACAATAATACACCTGCATCTCGACCCATCCATTATCTAACCAACTTACACACAACCTGGAACTTACATACTGAAATCTATGGGCAATTCAAAGTCTCACCCCGTCCGCAGGTACGCACGCCTATAATTAACTTCCTGACAAGATGGATTCAGTACCATGTCTGTTCCAGGGCAACACTACACCTGAGAAACATCCCAGACTCTCCAGCCCAGACAAAAAAATAAGTCAATTCAAATAAATAAGATAAGTAATTTATTTGCTCCGGTTTCAAAGACAGAGACGAAACATAGTCTTGGACAAAACTGAGTGTTGTGTGGAGAATCAGCATTCAGAATTGAAATTAGTCCTGTTCTATGAGCTGAATCTCTCATGATCCAGAGCAGGAATCAAGTGTAGAGGCAGAGCACTGTCAGAGCACAGTCCAATAGTAAGGTTTATTGATAGTAATATGGTAACAATGGGATGAAACCCAGAAGAGGAAAGCATAGTTCAGTTCAGATGTTGTGGATGAAGTGAGGAGGCGTTGCCAATAGTCAGTCAGTGGTGTTCCAGGATGACACAGCCAGATGGAGTGAACACTTCACCAGAGCTGCGCTGTCCCAAGGCAGGAAGGAGGAGATCAGGAGGACCACGGTTCTAACCCTGATGATCGTAGAAGGATTGGGAGCTTGCTCCTAATAAACTGGACAGAGGAGCATACTTGGACAGGAATTAACAAGGACGCTGCACCAAGCCCAGCACCCTTGAGAGAGGCTTGGAAGCTTTCTCATACGAAATAAATACAGAAGATAGCCTCAGTAAATCACTATCATTTAAGGTTACATTTTACTTTGAAAAGACGAAGTGTTTAATCAGCAAACACAGACCAAGTATAAGTACAAATATCAAATTGCAATCCAGCAACTTGCAACTCAAAGGAGGGGGTATAAGTACATGTCACAGATACAAGGGGTGAGAACAATGTACCGAGACAGTCAGGAAAAAGGCAGCATGCAAGATGCAAACCAATCAAAGGAGACATTACCTCTAATAGACACGCAAGTTGCTGAATGGGAGGAGACACAAAAAGCATTGACGTGAGGGGTGCGACAGAATCTCCGTGAAACTGTGTTACTGGCTGTTAATTTTTCCTACTTCGCTGCAGACTGCTGCCATGAGCTATGTTTTGCAAATTCTGATCACTCACTCACGGATGTTTAGTTAAGGACGTTTAGTGGGATGTATAGGCATTACGCGCGGAGGGTCTGTGTGGTTTCATACTTGTCCATTAGAAGACTTGACCTGGGCCAGATGGAGTGGCCCACATCCTGGTGGCACCAGGTTTGGGCCCAAGTGTAGCTACAATAAATTCTATGCAGTTTTTGGCCCCCCGAGCAAGACCCTTAACCCGAATGGATTCAGTCAGGTGTGGCCCCTGCTGAATGAAATTAATTGGAAGGCACTTTTGAAGTGTCAGCTAAGTGAATGAATGATCTAAACATTTGTCAAGATTGACTTTTTTTTTTTTACAGTGTGGCTCCAACTTCAGCCAGACCTGATCTACACTTGCAGGATTGCAATAGCAGCACAAACGCGGAGTCCCTCTGTAGCTCACAAGACTTCAAAGCCAATCACAGCAGATATTCCGCTTCACAGCATAGACGAAGCCCCAACGAATTCGACGGAATTAATTTAACTTCCGGACTGGTGCACTCTCTAATTGTTATTATTTCATCTTAAGTAAATTTCAGCTGCATAATATGCAGTATGAACACATTTCACAAGGATACAGAGGGAACGTAATCACCTTTCAAGACTAAACACAAAGGGTAGGTCTCCTTTTTAAGACAAAGTGTTTTTAAGACCAGGCTCTGTAATTAAAGCTTATATGGGTAGGAGCACGCTGCCATGAAAGGTGACATGTTTAGCGTCGCTAAACCAGAACACCTCATTTTTATCACCAGAAAAGCTGGTCATCAAATGGATCTTGACTGCTGGGGTGATCGCACTATTATGGTATTCATTGCATTAGAAAAGAAGCTCACATTTCTCAAATTATTCTCTCGCTCGCGGTATTCTGATCATTTACTTCCGTGTTCAATTCAAAACGGTCAGGCTATCCTTTTTATTTTTCCCTTTTTTTTTCACACGCTACTGAGAATTTCAAACGCGCTCATCTCGTTGAGCTCACCCTGCAGAATCTTATTCCGTGCTTAATTGTTCAATATGAAATCAATGTGTCCAAGGCGATTTGAATGATTTACACAAATGAGCGAATGTGATTGACTTCTCTCATCCCTCCTCGGATTTAATGCCAAATTCGCGACCCAGTTGGCTTGTCGTTGCCATTCCGCCAACCGAGGTCACCGTAAGCATCAAACACAGTAATTGGGTAGTTAGCTGCAATTTTCTGCCTTAATTTCCCCTCTCTACGACCCAGGCTTAGCATGGCAAATGGCGCATTACACCGCCAAAATTGTAGGGGAAATGTAATGACATCATTTTCGCCGTTTGAGAACTTCCCAGGACAAAAACGAAGAGGAGGATCCAAACACGTGTCACGTTGTTCTTCGCAGTGCATGGAGGGCGGGGTTACCCCAGAACTAAAGAACATACTCTCCCCCAAAATGTAAAAAGCAATAATATAATCATCCCCATCTTCACCGGCAAACCCCATGATTGGCAGAGAGGGAGGAGCACTGAAAATAATGTTTCAATAAAAATAATATGGTATGGAATATGTGCAGAAGTCATTACAACACCGGTTCAATTAATAATTAAAGTATTATATATGAAGAGTTTGTTTCCAAAATGCAATATATCCATTTTACTCATTTTGAGTAAATCAGCTTTTTCAATGCTGGCGCCTATTGCATTTTATAGAAAAACTCAAAACTTTGACCATGAAAAAAATGCACCTTATAGCATGAATTTCGAAAAACAGATTTTTGCACCATGTGTTAGAAGCACAGGGCTATCTATCTATCTATCTATCTATCTATAGGCTTTGAATATATAAATTGAGATATTTATTACCTTGACTATATTTGATTTTATCTCTATTTCAAAGTAAAAGAATGTTTATTTAAATATGAAGAAAATAATTAGTTTTTTTTGGGAATCTTTTATTTATCAAGGTATGCATGAGTTTGTGTGTGTGTGTGTGTGTGTGTGTGTGTGTGTGTGTGTGCGCGCGCACGCGCGCGCACGCGTGTGTGTGCAGTGCGTGAAATCAGTAAGAATTTCCACAATATTTATTTTACATGTATATATATTTTAAATATACTTCCAAATGATACAATACAATGTACAATGTGAACACAGAATACAATCTAAATATAATGTACAACCCTCTGAGAGTGACAACTGTCCAGATTCATTACAGCATTTCTACCTGGATGGATTATGATGGTACAACACTCAAGGATCAATCATATACACACATAAACTTGCGTGGATACACACACACACACACACACACGCACACACGCACACACGCACACATGCACACACACACACACACACACACACACACACACACACAAAAGCTTCAAGCATAGAGGCTCATGATGCGGAAAATGAATCCTTTATTCCCAACCTAATGATCTTCCTCAGAAAGTGGAAGGGCTGTTTTTGAAAATGTTATTTAAAATAATACATTAAGCCCCATCGACTTGAGACACGTTTTTCCGCTAACATAAATTTGATTTTATAACATCTTGAAGAAAATTATCTTTATATGTTTTTTTTTTCAATTTCGTAATTACTCCAATGCACTACATCAAAAGAGAAGTAATAACAGTTAAAATTTATTCTATTCATACCAAGTCATTTCATAAACTGTCTCCCCGCTTAATGTGTGTTTCATTAATTATTTATAATACATTGATGATGTGGTAATGACAATCCCATTGTTTTTAGACTTTAGCAATGATTCAGAGCCTTCATTATCCGAACACCAGGCTGTGGATTATCAAGGGCAAACAAAAGATAATTAACAGCGGGAAAGAGAGTGGCAGGCCAAGCCAACCGCTGTCTGGGACTCAGACGCTTGGTTCACTTAATGCAGCCCGCCTCTTTTTTTTAGCTTATTGCGAGGAGTCAAACAGCATAATTAGCGAGATCTCCCATAAGGTGTAGAATGCAATTCATTTCTCTCCTCCTTGTCCTCCCCCCCTCCTTTCATTACCCCTCCCCCTTTTCCACTGTCTATTAATATTGTGCGTTTGGAGAAGGGATCTGATGTCCTACCTGCTGCCATTTCGCATTGCTTCAGCTTGGCTGAAAATGGAAAAAAAAGGAAAGAAGGCAGCCCCCGAAAAAAAAGAAAAACCATCACTTTTTAAATCGCATGCAAATGAATTTCACCCAGATTCAATGCGTGTTTTTCTCTCACGTATCCCAATCAAAACGATATGCTAACACTGTTTAGTGTTCAGTGTTTCTCTTTATTAAATAAAACAAAATGCATTTTACAGGATGCTGCAGAACATTTATAGTCTGAGGAATCTGAGGAAATTATTTCATAGATTCCAATTATTGGCTGTCCAATGAAATCTCAGAGAAGCGAGAAAAGGTAATTGACAAAAGTGTGTATATGTAAAAATTCCTCAGTGACATTTTTCTGTCCTGGACACGTTTCTCTGAGGGCTGTTAGCAGCCATATTCATGACTCTGACAGGGTGACACATTCTCCTCCTGTGGCTTGCACACTCATACGCCGTTAATGACACTGTGGCGATCTGACAGAACTTCACGATCTTGGCTCCGCTCTCCACCAGCAGCCAGAGAGAGAGCGAGGAGAAAGCTAACTATGGGGAAAGCTCAAAGTTCTGTCCCATTGAGAGAAAGGGAAAGAGAAAAAGAGCGACAGCCGCTAGGCAACGTACAGTAATGAAGAGTGCTTCTGCTGGCTCAGGTTCAGCGGAAAAGTAAAATTTTTTATTTTTCTTTACGTCCTTCGAAAGACGCGCTTTTGTGCATGGATGCATTTGTGGCGTAAGCGTGTGACATAATACAATAGGGTGAATATGCAGATTTTTCTTTTTTGACATGCACACGCAAGTGAGTTTATTCACAAAGTACAAAGTGCACGGCGGAAATGTTTGATCCCACTTGCTCAGCTAGGTAGGTTCTTTTCGGAAAAAACAGGGTCGATGTTTTCCGCACAGATGTTTTCCCAGTTTCCATGATTTCTTTACAGCGTTATTTTTGAAATATTAAGGTATATCAACGCTTAACAAGTTACCTTTGTGAAATGGTAGTCAACACTCACTGTTGCCACTGCGTTTGCAAGACACTTGTGTGGATAGCCCGAGATGATTTGTACAAGTAATGATATTTCTGAAATGGATCACTCATTTTAAGATTTGTCCATGAATTGTGTCACAACATCATCATACAGCCAGATGGTATATCTGTATGTTTCTGAACAGTTTCCTTCCAACTGAGTAAACGGGTCTAAACAGGGCTTGTTACGATCCAGACAAGGGACCAGATGGAGATTCAGGGTACAATCCAACAAGGGCGTTTTCTGATTGGAATACAGTAATGACAGAAAAAAGGCCAAAGCCCAGAACAGGAATGCACTGTCCAGCTTAAGGAGGAATAGCGAGGTGAGGGTAATGGGCATGTTTGTGCCCTGCCAGTGGCATCCCGGGGCAGATGCCTGGTGGTCTTAACCCTAGCCGAAGCAGGACTGTCATTTGGCAGATCCAAAGAATTTGACAGGAATGCAGTCCCAATCCTGGAGACTGATGAAGGTCTGGGTGGTGTTCCTCATAAACTGGGCAGATGAACAAACTGAAAAGGCAGGGTAACAGAAACATTGTCCCAATCTTGGAAACCAAATTTAAGGCTTGGGACTTCGTTGAGCTTGAAGTCGGTAAACCCGATGAACTTACGCATAATCGAGCACAGCCTGTACTTTATGGCAATCCATCTCCAAGGTGCTTTGCATCACAGTGAAGCCTAAGACAGAAACAGGAGTGTGAGGGAAGTCGCCCTTCTCAGGTTTTAGATAAAAGTGGTTCTCCAACAATGTTTAAAGCGAACATGCCAGTGTGTTCCTCCAGAGTTGCAGAGAAAACCAGGCCATCATCTAAGCAGACAAACATGAAGCGGGAGATCATGTCTCGGAGGACATCATTAATAAGATTCTGAAATAGCAGAGGCATTATCAAGCTCAAATGGCATCACGAGATGTTCATAGTGCCTTACGGCATGTAAATGCTGTGCTCCACTCATCTCCTTCTCACATGTGCATGAGATGGAACGCATTGCACAGGTCCACCTTGGTAAAGTAATGACTGGCCAGGAGGTTGGAGAATACTAAGTCCATTGAGGAAGAGGGCAACAATTCTTAATAGTAGTGGTCCAGCTGGTGACAAAGATGCCTGAATGATTCGGGCAGCCAGGGACTGATTTATGTACTCCTCCATTGCTTGGGACTCTCATACTGTCCAAGAATATAGCTGACCCTTGGGGAGGGGGCGATTTTCCGGGTAACCTTCGATAATGCAATCATATGGTTTCTGCAGTGGAAGTGACATGGCTCGCACTTAACTGAATATCTGATGAAGGTAATGATAGACAGCAGGAACTCCTTTTAGGTCTGGCTGCTCTCTCCAGTGGTTGGAGGAAGGAGTTGCAATTGGACTGGAAGCTGCCCAAAGACAAGAATGGGAACAAGGCAAACTCTACTCCAAGATGGACCTGGGTGGCCAGTTCAACACAAGGGTTGTGGCGTTAAAGCCAGGGCCTTCCCAGTACAAATGAGGCATGTAGTGACTCCATGATGAACAACTCCAACTCCTCAAAATAATTACTGGAGGTCATCATGGACAGCAGTCTAGTCACGTCAATGAAGACAGGAAAGGCAATCCCCATGAGGCCCTGGGACCAAAGTGTTACTGCCAGAGGCTCAGTCAGAATCTTCAGTCGAATGGGACAGAGTGGCCAGGAGAATGAAACAGCAGCTCCAGACACCACACCCTTCATAGATGTAGCTTGAGTCTGCCCGAAAAGGCACTCAGCAATGATGTGTTTGGCACTTCCACAATACAGGCATTGGTTCTACTTGACACAATGCAGCCGTTCCTCTGGGGACAGCTTGTGAAGCCGAGCCGGGTAGACAACTAAGGGTACCAAAGGAGTCAGATGGGGCATGACTCTGAGCAGTGCATCTTAGCACATTGGCTGGGCAGGTGCCTGTAACCTCGCCTGCTGATCCAAATGCCTTTTTCGCAGCTGGACATATATTTGTTGCATTAAATTAATGAGACTGTCCAGGTCGTGGGGGAGGGCAAGAGTCGTCAATTTGTCTAGGACCTGCTCCAACAAGCCAAAGAGGCAGCTGTCACACAGCGTCTGATAGTCGTAGCTCATAGACACAGCCAGTGTCTGGAAGCCGATGGAATACTCCAAGACTGACAGACTATTTTGGTGCACCTGGAGAAGCTTCCAGGTAGCAGCATGGCTGGAGCAGGACCAGTATCCACCTTCCTCATCTCATCAGCAAAAGCAGCAGAGGTTTGAACTGCAGGATCTTCTGCCTCCCATTAGACAGCAGCCCAGTCTCTGGCACGTCCAGAGTTGTGGGTAATGATTAACACCACCTTAGAGCATTTGGTGGGGAATGAAGACACAGTTATAGCTCAAAAACCATCAAACACTGGGTGAGGAAACATTGGCAGGTGGACGGGTTGCTGTAGTAGGGGTCCAACAGGACTAGGTCGCCTGAGGACAACCGCCTGAGCGAGAGTCTGCAGCACAATAGAACTGGCTTCTTGAGCGGTGGCAGCAGAGACATGGGAGACATAAGTAATAGCCACAAGTTGACTGGAGAGGGCATCGATAGACTGGTGCAGCTGGTGGAGCTCTTCCACCTGCTCTCCATTCAGCACACCCTGGTACCTCAGGACTTCAACTGGGCTTGGCATATCTGCTGGCTCCATTCATAGGCTGGATTGTACTGTTATGATCCAGATGTAGAAGCAGATGCAGATTAAAGCAATTCTTACTTTTCTGGCATGTCGCACAGCACTTGGTAAAAATTTGAACATGAACAACTCCGCCTCCCTCCAAAGTCCCACCCTCTTCCCCCCGATTGCCAGACTTCTCCTACGAAAAAAAATACAACTAATAGTTCGTCAGACTACAAAGGTAACTAAATGTTACGAGGGCATTTTATACCACATATAGAATTGAATATTATTTCATTACTGTTGGTTAGTTTTCACTTACCGGTGCCTCTGAATCTGACTCCATTGACCTGTTTCACTCGCGCTGCTCACTTCCTCGCGCCGCATGCAATATTTTTTTTTTTTTAGAAGAGTGAAACGGGTGAATGGAGTCAGATTCAGAGGCACTGGTAAGTGAAAACTAACCAACAGTAATGACATAATATTCCATTCTATATGTGGTATGAAATAAAATGCCCTCGTAACGTTTAGTTACCTTTGTAGTCTGACGAACTACCATTAACGTTATTATCCTAATTATAGCATTTCAGGACCTGTTTGTTCACAGTCAAATGAGTCGTTTTTTTTTCTGCCAGAGAGGCGCTTGACTCGCAAGCGGTGACAGTGGTAGGCAACTGGAAGGGGCGCTGCGATGGATGACCGACAGAAAGCTCAGCAAATCATGTTATTCGGACAGAGGAAAATGATTGGTCAGACTTTTATCAGAAATATATGAGAATTGAATATTGAAGAGTTTCAACACCTGGTGGATTTCTGTAACATTTTAGAGTGCCATATGCTTATTAGGAGCATTTTAAGATTACAAAAGAAAAGTGTAAAAATTCCAGAAAGGTAAGAATTGCTTTAAGGGTACAATCCAATGAGGGTGTTTATTGATAGGAATACGGTATAATGACAGAGGAAGGAGCTAAATCCCACAACGGGGATGCACAGTCTAGCATTAGGTGGTTTAGCGGGATGAGGGTAATGGGCGTGTCCGCGCCCAGCCCGCGCAATCCTGGGGCAGGGTCCTGATGGTGTTAATCCTCATCGAAGCAGGACTGTCAGATGACACGTCCACAGGGTTTAACAGGAACGCAGTCCCAATGCTGGAGACCAATGACGGTATGGGAGGTGTTAATAATAAACAGGGCTGAGGAACAACATGAAGAGGTGGGTTAACACCATCATTTCACGATCATAAAGGTTATCATTATTTCCAAGGATGATAATCTATTCAAAAATCGAAGACAAAACCGACTGGTACCTTAAGGGCTTAAAGCAGGACAACCCTGCAACTCTGTAGCACAGAGCTAAGGCTTGTACACACCCAAGGGAACACAAGGGGCATACAAATGGACTACACCTGGAAACAGGAGGTACGCAAGACGCCAAACCAAAATCTTTAACTTTTCTCAAAAGTATTCCCTTAAGTTTGTTCAAAGTACGAAAAGGCATTTTTTCATATTGTTGGTCAATTTCACGTACATATTCGGAACCTGCTGGTTGCAGTGCTTCACTGAAGCTACAGAACACTTATGTTGAGAGAAATATTCAAACCCAGGACACCATGTTTAAATGGCCAAAGCATTACATCAAATGGAAAATGTCTCGATTTTGTCTTTGTCATCATTTCATACAAATTATCTTGTAATTCAGCAGGACATGTTTGGGGTCATTAGAAACATTGGGATCTCCACTAGAATTAAAAATAATCCTGAAGTTGCAGGGGTTTGAATTCAGCAGCTGCATTTTATGGACCATATATGAGTGTGTTGGTTTTCAGGGGTTAAAGAGACAACACCTCCATAAGACACAAAGGTTGTTGGAGAGGGAGGGGAGGAAATTAATGAGACACAAGGATTGTGACAGGGCTGTGTTCAAGAAGGCCAATCGTGTAGTGCAACAACAGTTGACCTTACGGAAAGATAAGTAGTTCAAAAAAACTTGATTTTTAAAATGCTGACAACACATAAGAAATCGTGTTATAACATTTTCAAACTGCTTGGCTTTCCATGATGCTACCTCTTGTAGTGCTTTGCAACGACTGGCCAACTTGAGTGCATACTCGAGGTATGTCATCCCCAAGCATAAAACAATACAAAATGCTTAGAGTGTCAAGCACCCCTGTTAACTTGGGTTCAACAGACTTGCTTATCTGGTCTAAATTAACCAATTAAAACATCTGACTACATTGTAAATTCACCTGACATGCTTTTTCAAACTTGCTGGCTAACTTGCTGAGATGCAATATAAAGTAAACCGTTGGGTGTTATAAAGCAATTAATAACCATAACCCATTGGAGTCCTGACCCATAGTTTGGAAACCTGCGGTGGCTATTTCACTGTGACAACGTTACATTTTTTTTTTTAAATGAGGAGAGGCCATGTGGCCTTGCGAAACTAGGCCTTTCCCTCCTGCTAAAGTGTACCTAACACTGAAGAACATCTATCATCGCCGTCTCTCTTTGAGCAGTATCCCGCAGAGTTAACCTGGATTACGCTGGATTTTTTTTGGCTGGGGTAAAACAGACATGGATTTGGAGCTGGAGTCTCTTACGCTTGAAGAACTCTCTTGTGTCCTGGGATTTTCTTAGCGCCCTGTTCTACTGTGAGTTGCCCCCTCTGAGCTGCTGTCTAACCCTACTGTGAGCATTATCCTCCAGAGTGTTTCCATAGCACAGTCTGTTTATAGTTAATAAACTCCTGCAGAGATGCCTGCTGCATGCGCAGTCAGGGTCGCTAGGAGCTTCAGAAATGGCCTTACACAACCATACTCACATACGACCAGGATCCTTAAGTGTTCGGATGGGAACACAGTTGAAACTGATTTTCGCAAGTATTTTCAACACAATCCTCATTTATGCCAGCTTACCTGTAAATTGCCTGCTTGGGCTCTGCAATGTTAGTAATGTACCAGTTATGTGGACATTGCTAATACTGTACTCAATTGATTTTAGGAATTGCAGCTCGGAAGACTTGTGTCCAAATATGACAGATGAAGACATGAGTCTTGTGCCAGTAAGTAGGTCACATTGCCTCAAAGTGCTACATAATTTTTACTCATAAACCACAGAGTTGTCTTGTATCTGAAAAACATAGGCACTGGCTGATGTGCAAGGACCTTGTGTTCACACTATTCAGCCCCTACACAGCATGCTGCCCTCTCTCACTACAGGAATATGGTCTTATCAAGGGGTTCGGCAGTGTAATGAGACCTTGATTTGTATATACTCGGAGGAGGATATCAGTTGATCTTAAATTAATGTTTGCTCGATAACAATGCGCGATCATAATATTAAGAAAAAATTATCCCATATTCTTCGTCAAATTGAGAAAAAACCGGAAATAAGATGTAAAATTCTATTGACGAAACTTACATACTTCTCTCATCCTTGTATTTTTGGTTTTGCAATGCTGGCACCACTATGTTAGTCCCAAAAGATGAGCTGGTGTTGTCTTCTCTATGTAACATTTAACAAGTTTATCTTTCCAGATGAAGAAATTATACGGTCTGAAATCTAACCACTATGGAAAAAAGACAGCCAGTGTATGCGAATAGACTGTCTTGTCAATATGAATAGGTGCCCTTAAAAAATAGGGTGGGGGAAGTAATTGGAAAAAAAAATCTGAATTGAATTGAACCGGGTACCTTTTATTACCTTTTCAGGAACTGGTTTCGCACGTCAGGAGCTCATGTTCTCGTAAAAGCATTCGGCATGTGACACATAGCATTTAAGATATTAGCCCGTCAAAGGCCATTCAGGGATGAGAAAAGAAACAGTAACAAAAGCTCATATCAAAGAGCGTGCACAGCCCTTTGTATAACGTGTGACATACAGAAAAGAGCACCTGTGCACGTGTATAGGAGCCTCCAATTGTTGTGAACACACATCCATGTTTCCATGCCTTGCGTGTTCACACACATATATTGATACACACTGGCAAACACATACAGACACACACCTACCAATGCACCTGGGTGTACACACACACACAGGCACTCAAACTCTTGAACACACACATAAACACACGCTCACATTCATAAAGTAGTGTGCAGTGATGATTATATGCCACCACTTTCATCTTAAAGGGAACCTAATATATTACTTCTCTATAATTTTTTTGGTGAAAATGTATTGAAAAGTACTACTGTAGGCAATGAGAATAAAGGAAACATTCCCACAAGTACACTCAGGTCAAAATATGGGTAATAAACAAAAACACTGAAAACATCAATTTTTGTCGCATTTTTTCTTTTTTTGGACTCGTGCGTAGCCTGAATGCATGTTTGAAGGCTCATTCCATGATTACTGATGTTAAAAAATCTGTTTAAACTGGTTTGAGGCAACATTATTCAGCAAAATTACATGTACTTTGAGCAGAGTCACAGTATAAAACATGATGGCATGACAGAAGGAGCTCTCTGAGATTGTTCATAGCTGCATCGTGGCCGTACATGATGCTGAAGATGCTAAATGCTGCCATGACACTGTAAGAAACACCATCAAGTGTTTCAAAGAAGCCGATTCACTGAAAACTAGTGACCATAGAAGCACAAAAACGAAAAGTAAGTGTCTCTGATGTTTGTTATCTGTGTATGGGGGGGAATTAAAAAATTGGCACTTGACAGTATGACAACACCGTGATGATATTAATAGCGCCAGAACTTAAAAGCTGAAAATATAAAGATCTACTACTTCCCGATGCCTGGATGAAAACTGTCTGGTTGTGTTGCTGCCAAGAGCTGGACACATCAAAAAAAGATTTGAGTTTGCCAAGAAATTCAAGGATTGGACACCAACGGACTGGGAACAAGTCCATCGGACCAATGAATCAAAATTTGAAATTTTCTCACCCAAACGCAGAGCTTTTGAGCACTGTAAAGGTGGAGAATGTTTCAAAAATGACTGTTTAACCCCTTCAGTAAATCATGGAGGTGGTAATATTATGGTTTGGGGTTCAGCCTGCTCGAAGGAAGCCAGTGATCTCATAAAAATCGATGGAATCATGGATGAAAAGAAATATCACAGCATCCTTGTGAGGCATTATTTGCCATCTGGAAAGAAACTGATTGGTCGGGGATTTTCAACAAGATAATGACCCTAAACAAACTTATAAGTTGTGCACGAATTCTCAGTGAGAAAGAAACATCTGGTGATATAAAAGTTATGACTTGGCCTGCTCAGAATCCAGACCTTAATCCGATTGAGCAAATCTGTTGTAATATCGAAAGAATCTCCTTGGAATGAACTTCAAACCATACGGAATGGTTTAGCGAGTGAGGAAATAATAAAATAAGTGAAAACTATGCCTGAAAGATTAAATGCTGTAATCAAAGCAAAGGGTGGCCACACTAGATATTGACTTTTTTTCTCAAAAAGACATTTTTATTTTTGTTTTTCTATATACAGTATTGTTATTGGTTTACTTGTTTTCATCAATATGATCCAATATTACATGAAATAAATACTTGAATAATACTTGGTTTCTGATTTATCTTTATTTTGTTAAAGTGTATAATCATCACTGCACACTAATGTATACACTCGGAAACACACAAACATTTGTATCGCTACACTTGTGAGACATTGTATTTACCTACTTTCTTTCTGCACAGCCTTTCCCCAACTCTAACCATGACTAAATTATGCCGATAAGACCCAGAGCAGCTTGATTTTAATATGGCCGTTTGAAAAAAGAAGGCGCTTGTTCTTTGTTTACTTTAAAAAATATGGCTTCCTTGAGAATTCCAAATTTTTGGACACTATTCAAACAAGAAAATTATTCTCTTTTAACTTCTGAATGTTTACCTCTGACAAGATTCCATTTGAGATGATATAGAGAAGTTAAAGTGGTAATCCATAAGATTTCCGTCTCGTTACTGTCTGTTAAGTCAGTGTCTATCAGAGAGGGGGGATAAAACAACGATGATTGGGCCTATGACCCACTGATGAAAGCACTTGCATCTCATTCTATGCCAGGTAAAGCAATCAGTGTGTCTGTGGCGACATTCCCACGCTATATTCAAATACAGGCGCACATCTAGTGACGCTTTTTATGCCAGTAAGCAGTGTTTGGTCTGTCCAGAAGGGTGGAGGAGCCGCAAGCTAGCTTGAAGGAAGTAAGGAACCCCGGGAGAAGCAATGGAAAGGTAGACGTCAGAAGGGATCCAGTAGCGGTACTTTCCCCAACCTGAACCTTGGCTCTATCCCCTAACCCTAAATCTAACTTGTCCCTTACATTATATGTCAGTTTTACGGATGGAATTAAGGGAGGACCGTTAAAAATGCAGCCTTCCATAAAGCGGAAAGTACCGCTACTGGATCCCTTGAGGTCTACCCAATGACAAATGCCATACTATGTAGCTATACTGTGCACAGTAGAAACTAACGTTAGCTGAGTCTCTGTTGAGGCTACTACTGAAACTAAAATTATAACGTAATTTCAGGAAGCAAACGGGGAAAAAAGCTACGTTAACCGCATCGACAAATCATTTTTACTTTAAAAAAAAAAGTTATAACGTTACCTGTTAACCAACTACCGTTTTCATTATTTACACAGGGCTCTCAACTTTCACATATTTGGCTTCGGTTCAAACGACATATTGACGTTCCCGTGCTGTAGTTAGAAATTATTTTATCAGACCGTTTGTAGAGATTCTCAGGTGGAACTGAAGTCCTTGTGCATTGAAGTTAATCAGTTTCACATGTGTTACGGTGGATTTCGCCACTAGTGAATGAGAACAATTATGATTCCGGAATTCTCACGCGTTTCTTCACTCAGGGGTTGGAAGCAGTGGAATTACATAAAAATGTTTCAAATGGTCTTATTTCATTTAAACAATTTGAACGATCGTGAAACACGCATTTCGTTGATTGAATAATTACTCACTACAGCACGGGAATGTGAATGAAGCACAAATTCTCGGCGAATGCGTGAGAGTTGGCAGCCCTTTAAGTTAATGGATTTATCATAATAGCCTAACATGTTACAGGAATGAGATGACGCTAATGGATGACTAAAGTCACATAATTTTTACTTTTATTGAGTTCAACTGCCGTGTCAAAGAGCATCTTTCCCCTCTGCATGAGAGTTGAGGAGGCGTGGAACTGGTAAGAGCCGTCAATTTACCGACGTCATACAGGCGACACTGTTCGGTCTCGACAAGAGTTATGGGAAATGAGGTCCAGAAGCGCACCTGCAATTACAGCTTTCTGCCAAAGATGTCAATATAAACAAACCAATTCAAATCTTATGGATTACCATTTTAAGCCTTCTAAATTTCTCTACAAACAGAGTGCTGTGACATTAGCAGAGTGTGTCCAAATTTTTGACAGGAACTGTACATACACCGTATACAGTATATATACATACACCGTGTACAGCAACTTGTGGGTCTATTGGAAGTAATGTCTCCTTTGATTGGTTCGAGTCTTCCGTGCTGCCTTATCCCAGGCTGTCTCTCGTTTCATTGCTCTCAGCCCTTCCATTTGCAATATTTATTTATACCCTCTCCTTTGAATTGCAAGTTGCTGGATTGTTATTCGATATGTGTGCTTAAACCCAGTCAGTATGTGCTTGTTAAACTCTTTGTCTTTAGAAAGGAAAATGTAACCTCTTTACTACCTTACTTGTTTAGTTAATAAGAACAAGCTCCCAAATCTCTCTCAAGGATCCTGGACTCGGGACTACATTTTTGTTAGTTCTGTCCAAGTTTGTTCCTCTGTCCAGTTTATAAGGAACAAGCTCCCAATCCTTCTCTGCTCATCAGGATTTGAACCGTGTTCCTCCTAAACTACTCCTTCCTGCCCTGGCATAGTTAGGCTCTGGCAAAGTGTTCACTCCATTCGGCTGTCATCTCCTAAAACCATGCCTCTTCAACTTCGTCCACATCTGAACTGAACTGTGCTTTCCTCCTCTGGGTTCCATGCCTCTCTTACAGTATCACTGTCTATAAAATCTACTATTGGATTGTACTCTGCCTCTGCACTTGATTCCTGATTTGGATCATAAAGTTATATCCATATATTTTCTCATGAAATACACAAATCTTGAAATGATTAGACGATGCAATGGAAACTGAGCACTGCAAGAGCCAAAATGGAGGCCTGTCTGACAGACAGAAGTACCCAAGGACCTGTGGCACCTAACAGACAACCCTCAGTATCAGGGGAGGGAGGGGGAGTATGTGGATGCCAGCACCTTCACAGCTCAGAAGGGAAAAAAATGCAGGATTTTTATTAAGGAGTAGGGACAGCATGCATTTTTAAACCCTACTCAATAAAATATCACAGTTACATATTCCTCAGTATTATAATGATATAAATATTTAAGCTAAAACGCAGTCTGTACTCCCGATTCGTCTCCAGTAAGGCATCAAAACTCATTTTTATGCTTTAGCTTTTTTGTCATGTTTATGTCCGCACATATTCATGGTGTAATTTAGTATTTTAAAGCCTTTTAATATGGCCCCCTGCTATTTTTGGTTAAAAAATAAGACTCTTGATGCATACGCAATGGGATATGACTCTGAACCGTGAAACTGCTTTAAAAGTTGAGGAAGACCTCATTTCAGTGGCATATCAAAATCTGTGAACTATTGTTTTTTTATAGTCCAGGGTCGCAAATGTACTTTGGACATGGATGAAAAACCAAAGGCGCCAGTTAAACTTTCCAAACCGATCGAATAGAGACTGCAAGACTTGAACAATCAATCAATCAATGGGTCAGTCGTCTGTCTATCAGTTTTTACAGCCATAATTAGTTTTATTGTTTTATGGTTTCATAATTTTACAGAACTATATTGGAGGATGGTGACACTCCTTATCGGCAGAATTTATGAGGATGGTAAGATCTTTAGATGCTGAATAGAAAAAATAGAATATTCACATAAATACAAAGAAATGAAATTCAGCAAAAGAATCTGGGATTATCTTGCCTTTATTTTTGTGAATTGCATAAAATGAAACCTGATGATAATAAACTGCGAATGTAAGATTTTCAAAGACAGAAAACAGCTTACAAGAAAACACTGTGCTTAAAAAAATAGGTAGTCTCCTTGCCTTCAACAAAGCAAACCTTTGGCGTAAAATTAAATTCCCTGTGAACAGGTCCAGCGTTGGTGACCACAAATTTTTACTGTGTATTTAAATTTCAATTTCACGATATATAGTACAGTATATATCATGAAATTGACTGAAAGACACTGTACAATAAAATATGGTGGAGCCGCAACTTTATCATCTTGTACAGTAGTCATTTCAAAAACTAGAAACAATAATAAAGGCTACTAGCACATTCACACCTACAGCTTGCAGACAAGCACACACACACACACACACACACACACACACACACACTGTTGAGCAGGGGCTTAAGTGAGATGGTTTTCAGTGACCCACTGGCCGAGCAGTGAGGTGAGTTGTACTGTGAGGCCTGGGTGAATCAGATTAATGAAAGCTCTCGACTGGAAACAGACAGCCTCACAGCTATCAAACACTGAAAGGTCACAACACAAATTACAATTTCCCTTAATGCGGATAGATTTCTTTCTTTCACGAACTGAACACACACATGCACAAACACAAACGCACAGATCATCTTTCCTATTTTTTGTAATGTTCAAAGTTTCATTTCTTTTTACACCAAACATGACATTACACAAGCTTATTCAAAAATACCAAACACACATTTACACCATGTTTATATGCTTATTCTACCAATCTATTCCACCAATTCAAGAGCACATAGCTATGCGCATCACCCTGATAAAGCTAACTCAAATTAGAATTTGAACTGGAATTAGGCAGAAAGATATAGCCAC